>JAAAKG020197667.1:0-23907 GCA_010014905.2 Druon quercuslanigerum | reverse complement strand
CCGTATAGTACAGTTGGTACAAAAAAGGAATTATGTATTGCCATTTTAGCCTTATTAGATATATTTTTACTTCTTAAAAGGGGACCTGCTCTACCAATAACCTTCTTACATTCGTTTATGCGTCTATCTAACTCCTCATCTATCTTTTATGATTTTTGGATTCTGTGCGTGCCAAAACATAAAAATCCGTTAAAAACCAGTGATCGAAAATTTGGACGATTACATTGAACATTCATGAATGAGAATGTAAAAACTAAACCGCTGTGATTCCTGATATAATTGATAAAGTTTTAATTAATAATGATTATCACTAGCAAATTATTGACGCTAATTTATAATTAAAAATAAAAATTAAACGTTTTCCTAATGATCATTTAGAAAACAATTTGACAACAATTTTGGAAATTATCTGAACCAACAAGAAAATGCTAAAAACAAATATAAAAATGGATAAAGCACCTGTTAATTTCAAGAAACTTGACCTCAAACTTCATAACTTTAGATCTTCTTGAAATGAATAAAAGTGTTTAAACAGCTTATATCGCTTACATAAAGATTGGACAAGAATAAACCAACCTATGACAACACGCAACATTGTGGCTAATGATAAGCCACAAAAAAGGTGAATGACCTTAGCACATACATCACTTATCATAACTTTCTCGTCTAAACAAATACCCCCACTCACGCTCGGCGATTTTTCATCACTTCGCAATAAAAAATCTGCAGTCACAGATAACCTTTCATATCAATTATATTTACATCCTACTTTCTCCTAGTTTCTCGAAAATATTACCTAACTGGTCTCTACAGCATTAATTTCTTTGAAAGTTTTTTTTTATATTGCCTTAAGGGTCGTGTACTTGAAAACGGAGAAAAAAGTGACTAATTTATGTTTAAAAAAAGATACCTGTAATGTCAATAAAAAAAAACATTTACAAGATTAGATTAAATTCTATTACTGACATCGGCGGTGAAAACCAAGTTAACAATTGCGGAAATAAATATTACAAATATTGTTTAGACCAATTGCAATTTATTTTATTACAAGCTAAAAACACTCTAAAACAGATTAAACTATCGTATTTGTATATCGATGATTTACAATTGAAACTGCAGAATCAGAAAATTATAAATTAAAATAATTCAAATTTTAATATTGCAAACTTCAAAAACTAAAAAGCTCTCAAGACAGGACAAACAGGCTCATTTTTGCACAAAAATAAATTCTTTATTATAAAATTAATCTAGGTACCATCTCGAATTCAATTTAAAACGCTTTATATTCCTAACTTTTCAAAAAATATTTAAATTCCAGCAAAAGATAAATTTTTGACCAAAAAGATGAATTTTCAATCCACAAGGTATAACTTTCTACTAAGAAAGATAAATTTACAACAACAAATGGAATAATTACATTCTCATTTAAAACCATTAATTGAAAAAAAATTATAAACTGTCCATAAAATAATTAAAAATTCAAATAAAATGACGAATCTTCAACCATAAAAATTAGTTTTGAGTAAAGTAGTTCAAATTTCAAATTAAGCATAAATTAATTTTCGACCACAAAAGAAGAATTTTTACATAACAGGTGAATTTTCAAGCCACCAGTCGAATTTTCAACTACATTTTTCGCATTTTGAAACAAAAGTGTTTAAACTTCAACCGAAAACAATTAAAATAATGTTTATTGACTTTGAATTTATTACATTTCTAACAGAAGATATGAATTTTCAATGAAATAGATGAATTTTTATAATAAAAAAATTATTTTCAACCAAAAAGATGAATTTTCTACCAAAAAAGGTACATTTTCAATAAAGTGCATTAAGGATAAATTTTTGTAAAAAATGGAATAGCTACATTTTCAGCATGAAAAATCAATTCCCAACAAAAAAAAGAATTTTCAAACGAACAGGAAAAAGACTTCTCAACTTTTAAACCAAAAAGATAAACTTTGACAAATTACATGAATTTTTAACAAAAAAGTGGAATTTTTAACAAAAAAGTAGAATTTTAAACCAAAAATATGAATATTTAAGCAAGGCGCTTTATTCCTTACCGCAAAATAATGAACTTTCAACAACTTTGTCAATCAAAGAGTTGCATTTTTAACCAACAGAGGTTATTTATTTTCTACCAAAGAGATGAATTTAAAAAAATTGAAGTTTTTTAGCTAAAAAGTTTAATGGTTTACAAGATTTTTACTTTTAAATCCGAAAACATACTTTTTCAACAAAAAAGTCTACTTTAAACTAAGAAATATAAACTATCGCAAAATATGCTGAATTTTCCAACAAATATTTTCATTTTCAATGAAGAAGCTAAATTTCTAACTAATATATAATGAATTTTTGTCAAAAAAATTAAAGTTTTTACGAAAAATGCTAAATTTTTAATAAAAGTGGAATAGTTACGTTTTTATTTGAAAAAAATTAATTCTGAATTTTAAAAAACGAATTTTTTAACGAAACAAAAAGCTGATTTTCTACCAAATAGTTCAATTTTCAGCCTATGAGATATATTTTCAACTAAAAAAATGAATCTTCAACAACAACAAAATTAATTTTTTGCAAAACAGTTGAATCTTAAATCAAAACAGATTATTAATTGTCAATTGAAAATTTGCATTTTTAACTAAAAAAAATTAATTTTGTACCAAAAGGGATGAATGTTTTAGAAATTTGTTTACTTTTAGCCCTGAAAATATAAATTTTCAACAAAAGTCGATTTAAAACCAAAAAGTATGAAATATAAAGCAAATTCCTGAATTTAAAAAAATTAATTTTCAACAAAAAAATTTGAGTATTTAACCAAATATTTAAATTATCAAATAAATGATAAAAATTTTAGAGAAAAAATATTAAAATGCGTAAGAAAACAGTTCCATTCTTATAACCAAATAGTTAAATTTTTAAGACAAAAAGAAAAATTATTTTGATACAACAAAAAAGTTTATTTTCAACTCAAAAAGACGATTTTTATACCCAAAAGATTAATTTTCTATCGAAAAAATAAATTTTTAACCAAATAGTATAGTTGTTAACCATTAAATATCACTTTAAAACCAGATTATAAAATTTTCAATCAAAGAAATAAATTTTCAACTAAATAATACAATTTTTACCCAAAGATTATTAACTCTTAACAAAAATATAATAGTAGAGTTTTAAAACAAAAAGAATAACTTTCAACTAAAACCCGCTCGATTTTATGATCGGGTTCTATTAATATTCAGTTTGCATTTAAGTAAAAAAACAGGAAAAAGCGGAAGTTTCTTCAACATGCGAGAAAACAGGAATTTATTTAAAAAAAAAAGGAAAAGAGCATAAAGTCAGATATTGAATAGTATAGATTACTACAGATTTCTTACATCGATTAATAAAATTTTCTTTTCTTTTTATAAAAACCCTCAAATGAGATGAATTAAAGTGACTCAAGTGGCCTTTTCCTTAAAAATGTAACTAAAAAGTAAATTAAAGTGACCTAAGTGACATTGTGACAGCCCTTGCCATGTAAGTTAGAGTGCAGGCTGTCATTTGTTACTATACAAACTCTACTATACAAACTCTACTATACGTTTCCTCCTAATGCAAATAAGAAATGGAATAATTCTGTTCTGGGAGAAGCACATGAACCCCTTTGTAGTTTATAAGACTTTTGAACAAAACCTACATCCTCACGACAGAACTATGTTCTTATTCTTATATCTCGCTGTCACGGAATTGTTTACTAGCTGCGTTATTTTAAATTCCGAATTACATGTCCGTAGGTTTCACAGTGACTAGGTCAAAACAACAATATTATATGTAAAAAAAGTTTAGGTTTGAATAAAATTCAAAGTCTAGAAAGATAAAATGAGACTAGATAAATAAGTGGGTTTCTAATCCATGATTCCTGTTACCGACTTCAAAGCCATTCCACAGCGCAAGTGGTTCGTGTCCAGGCTAAGCGCTTGAGCTATCGAATGGTCTCGACGTCGGTAACATGTCGGTAACAGGAATCTTGAATCAGAAATCCCCTTGCTCATCTGCTAAACAGGTATGTAGGTTTTGAACTAATTAAACGCAATAAACTTTGGCAATTTTGACAACCCGAAATTCAAGTTTCCAACAGACAAACCAAAATTTATAAGCTATTTTCGATGTTTCATACTGATATCAATTAATAACTCTATTTTGCCTTAAAAGCAAGATAAACGACAAAAGTAAATGCAAGATTGATAAATAATTTCAAGTCCTGTAATGCGTAATTTTATTGAATAATTGGGTCAACTGAGAAATGATTGACACGTATACATTTTTAAGTTAAAAATATGATCGTCTTTCTTTAGTTTATTAAAAATAGCATCAAAAAATAAAAAAACAAAAGACATTTTTTCTTGGCAACTTTATACACAAATGAACAACATTGCATTTTTAGACATTTTCTGAAATATTATATTTAGACAAAAATTTTTTCCATCTAAGCTTGTTTACGAATAATTCTAACAATCGTAAATGCCAAAGAAAATGAGGGCACGCACAACACATTTCTCATGAGAAAGGGGCAAATAGAAAGAAAATAGAAAAGAAAGGTTTGAAACGGTAATAAATGAGGGAAATTTACGCTCAAGAAACAGAAATCAATTGCTGCATGTGCGACCG
Organism: Druon quercuslanigerum; assembly: GCA_010014905.2. Lineage (NCBI taxonomy): Eukaryota > Metazoa > Arthropoda > Insecta > Hymenoptera > Cynipidae > Druon > Druon quercuslanigerum. The sequence continues at coordinate 19,258 of JAAAKG020197667.1, read as the reverse complement.
ATCGTTAGTGATCGTTACACTTTTCAATGCCGGAAGTGTAGACAGCTTCCGTCTGGCGTGTTTCATTGAGCGTGCAGAACGATCTTACGTTAAGGTCCCGGACACATTACTCATATTCACCACTACTAAATTTACAACACTTATTTTCCAGCATCAAAATTTTCTGAACCAAGTAGTTGTATTTTCTACTAAAAGTGATACACTTTTAACTAAAAATTATGAAATTTTAACCCAACCTTTGCATTTTTACACAAAAATATTAAATTTCTGCCAAAGAAGATGAATTTTAAATAAAATAGATAATGACTTTTGAACAAAAAGACTTCATTTCCTCCAAAAAAATTACCAAACAGTAAAAGTTACTGCTTAAGAAAAAGATAAAATTTTAATTAAAAGAATGGAATAGTTAAATTTTCAGTTAAAAAAAAAAATTTGAACAGAACAATAACAAATTTTCAACAAAATAACTACATTTTCGACCAAAGAAAACTACCAACTAAAATGAGGAATTTTCAACTAAAAAAAATTTCTTTTTTTAAATAATTCAACCCTAAAAAACAGTTTAATAATTTTCAGCCAAATAGTTGCATTTTTAAGACAAAAAATATTAAATTTCTAAGAAAGAAGATGAATTTTCAATAAAATAGATGCATTTTAAACCAACAAACATTTATTTCCAACCAAGAACATTAATCAAGTCAAATTTTCTGCTAAAAAATATAAAGTTGTAATAAAAAATGAAATAATTAAATTTTCAGTTGAAAAAATTGATATTCAACAGAACAAAAACACATTTTCAAAAAATCAATTATGTTTTGGACCAAAGAAAATTTCCAAATAAAAACGTAAATCTTTAACTAAAAGAATTATTAAAGAGTTTAAACCAATAAACAATAATTTTCTACCAAAAGATAAACTTTGGTCAAAAGATTACTCAACCAAATAGTTGAATCCTAAACCAAAAAATATTATTAATTTTCAACCACACAGTTTTGTTTTCAACATAAAAATATTCAATTTCTACCAAAGGAGATGAATTTTCAATAAAATAGATGAATTTTGAACCAAAAACATTAATGTTTAGTCAGGAACATTAGTTTTCTTTGAAAAGGTTAATTTTCAATCAAATACTTCAATTTTCAACCAAATAGTTGAAGTTTCCGCTAAAAATAGTTAGATTTTTAATCCAAGAGATGAACCTTGATCTAAAAAAAAATTTTTTAACACAGAAGTTCAATTTTTTCCCAAGTAGTTGACTTTTTAATTAAGTTTTCAGTTAAATTTTGAATCAAATAGTTAATTTTTCAAGTCAAAAAGACGATTTTTTTAGAAGACAGTTTAATAGTTGAATTTTAAATAAATACATAGATTCCGAACAAAAAAGAGATAAATTTTTAACCAAATAGTTTAGCTTAAAAAAAATTACTTTTAAACCAAATAACTGCATTCACAAAAAAATAGTTTGATTTTCTACATAAAAGGAGAATTTCTAGTTTTTTGACCAGGTTCTATTAATTCACTTGGCATTTAAGTGAAAGACAAGAAAAAGAGGAAAGGTAGAAAGGCGGAAGTTTCTTCAAATCAGGAGGAAAAGAGGATTTTTTTTTAACGGGAATAGGAAAAAGAGTATTGAGACTGCAATGTAAGTGTAATTAAACTTGCAATTAATTGAATTAAAACATTTTCGATTTTTAAAATGTTTATTTATTAGAACTTGTAATTTTAAAAAATTAAAACTTTGAATAAGCATTTACGAAATTAGAAAGGGTTCAATTTCCAGCGCTAATAATGAGAAATAATTCAATTTCTAATGTCCGAAAATAAATTGCTAAAATGTTTTCTAGTTTTGTATTTTAATTTTAAAAGTCTTATTGTTACTAAAATTAAAACTAAATATAGCGAATTTCCGGGAAAAACGAGAAAAATTCGATTCGTCGCGTTTATCTTTAGAATGTCGAAAAAAAGGTTCGTGTCCGTGCTAAGTTTCTAGAAAATTCTTGATGACGGCACAAAGTAACATTGCGTAATTGGGAGAGAAGAATATGCGTAAAAAACTACAATATTATTTATTCTTTTAATTAAGCATTTGGCGTAAACTACTTTTAAGATAAAAATTAGAATATGACCTTCAAAGTGTTTATTCGAAATGCCTAATTAAAATAATAAATGACCTTGAACTTGTAAAAGCAAATTCTTCTGTCACAAGAGTGCAATATTATTTTGCGACGTTATCAAGCATGTTTTAGAAACATAGCACGGACACGAACCATATGAGCTGTGGAACTGTCTTAATGTCGGTAAAATTTCGGTAACAGGAAACTCGCATCAGAACGCAGCTTACTCATCTACTTCAGTACATTTAAAAAATCCGTTTTCGCAGTCGGCTTTAAAGCGAGATAAGTATTCTCATAAAAGATATGGAGCGAAAAACAAAGTGGTCGGCATTACTTCCGTAGCGGATTATTTCCAGAATTGGTTGGTTTCTTGTTTGGTTCACGGCTCATGAAAACGAGCCATGGAAAGAGACAGTGAAGAAGTGAAACTCGATCTACGAGCCTACTCAGCCCGACTTGCCTTCTATCCGTTTCCTTTCTAACTCAAGACGCGAATGCTAAAGCAACAATTTTATCTCGCCTTGATTCAAATTTGTAAGCCAATTTAATTATTTCCATGATGCAATTCAGTAATTTGACCAATTTTTTTCAAACTCTTGTACAAATCAAACATCTCCATTCAAGAACAACAAACATCGACGTGTCAAAGTGACAAGGTTCTATCTCGTAAAGATCAAATGAAAAGGTACTAACTCGTGGAGACAAAATGAAAAGGTGCTAACTTGCGTAGCGAACTTTTAAGTATTTAAAATCCCACATAAATTTTATTGAAAACTTTAGCACCCTCAACTCTGTAGCACCTTTCAATTTGGTCTCCACGAGTAATGCAGGGCTCTCGCAAAACTTGATTTTCGAAATTCTCTCGTTTTCCCTTAATATTTTTTTGTTTTCCCCTTAATTAATATTTAAAGACCACAATCTTGTAACACTTTCAATAACAACATTCGTATAAAAGAAATAAAAGAAATATTTATTTTTGTTTAAAAATGTTCATATTTAGTTCCAGGGCCACCACATTCTAATTTACTTGAAAAGAAATTCAAAAAGTGACTAAAAGTGACCAATGCGAATTAATAATGTGACTAATGTTCTTTTGAATGAAAAAATTAACAACAATTCAGTTAATAAGACTTCAAAAGAATTCAAATAAATTGGGAAGAACCTAAATAATCCATTTATTTAAGTAAAATAGAGAAACTTAAAGAAAGTGAGAAGAATTGTGTGAAAATAATAAAAATTCAAGCAAATTAGAAACCATTCAGAAATATGACCAAATACATTAAATTCCAAAGGATTTTACCAAATGCTTAAAAATTCAAGGCGAGTTTATAAGACTTAAAAATTAATGAACAAAAAATTTAAAAGATGTATTGAATTCAGTAAAATTGAATGAATTTAGAAGGATGAAAGTGAATTCAAGAAATTCAAGAAAAATCCGAAACAGTCCAAATAACTTAAAAGAATCAGGATAAATTAAGAAGGATTCAGGGTCAATTTGGAATTAATTCAAATGAATTGCTACAAATATTTAAAAATCTTTTCAAATTCTTTCAATCCCACAAAATTCTTCACTTTTTGTAAATAAATTTTTTGAAACACATTCTATTATGAAATTCCGTAAAATTTTGCAAAGTCTGGCGATATAATTTAGAAGTATTTGAAATCTTTTAAAATAAAATTTAAAATAATCCAAATCCTTTCAAATATTTTGAAATTCCTTCAAATTAATGAAATCAATTGAAAATTTGTTTAAATATCCATAAATCTTTTAATTCTTTTAAATTCTTGGTAGTACCTTGAAATATTTGAAAACATTTAAAATACCTCAATTATCGTGAATGAATTCTTTGAAATTCAAAAACAAATATGATGAAATCCCGGGAAATTACATGTAACCTAATTATATTTCCTGAAATCCTGGAAAGTTGATTAAAATTGTTTCAGAGCTTTTAAACCACCCTAACTTCCTTGACAATTTTCAAATATATGAAAAATCCCTTTGAATATTTTAAGATACCCTAAAAAATATCAAATCCTATGAAACTTGTTAGAACTATTGAAAATGTGTTGTAACTCTTTAAAAATCCTAAAATCTTTGAAAATCTTGAAAATACCTTCAAATTATTAAAATCCGTTAAAAATTCCTTGGAATCTTTTAAAATGCCAGAAAATACTTAAAATTCTTTGAAATCTTTTAAAATCCCTTCAAACCTTCTAAAGCTTTTGAAATTCCTTGAAATTTTTACAAATTCTCTAAAATTCTTAAAATCCTTCGTAATTCTATTAAATTAATGAAATATATTACGAATTTCTTAGTATCTTTTAAAATACCCAAAAGATTTCAAAAGAATTCAAGAAAATCCAGAAATACGTAAATAGACCTGAATTCAAATGTGATTAACGCTAATTAATTTACAGAAAGAAAAGTTGCTAAAGTGATATTTTGATTTGAAAAAGGGACTTTAATCACTTTACCTTAAAAAAGTGACTAAAAAGTGATTTGATAAAAAAGTGACTGTCTACCAATACATTACAGTCCCGCTATAGTTGAGGTCTCGGGGGTACTCTAAATTTCAATCCTACACTGTCGGGACTCTCCAAACTATAAACAATCAGGGCCGTGTGACCAATTTCTTTTGGAATTTCGTCTTAAATTTTGCTGTCTTTGTATTCTGGCCATTTTATTTTTATAATGTCATAATGAACGTGAAAGTTTTTGTGCTCGAAAATAAAACTTTATGTTTAGGTTGGCCATTTTAATCAAAGAAAAAAATTCCCGGTCTTATCCCGGTTTTTCTCGGTTCACGAACGTTTTTCACGGTTATTCAAATTTAAAGATTTCAACTATAAGTCTAAATATTTTTTCATTTGAAGCAATAAAAACAAATTGAAGTTCAGAAATTTTATATTCGAATACTCACTAAATGAAATGGAGATAAACTGCAAAAATTATTATTTTTAACTTTTATAAATTATAGAGTTTAAATATTCGGATTCAATTTAAAAAATCCAAGTTATAATTTTCAATACTCTAAATTAAAGAATCAATCAATGAACTTTGAAATTAAAAATTTTTTATTATAAGACATTATAAGAACAGCAGCATCCATATACTTATTGTCACTTGTTATTTAAGATTTTTTCACATATTCGTAACTTTTAACCTTACTTCTTAAAGGAGATTTGCGAGCTCTCACAGACTTGTACATGCTCTCCGGGACACCATATTTCTTTAAAATAGACTATTTTGAGACACCTGATATTACTTCGTCTAAAAGCTTATTTTTCTCTTCGAAAGATAAACGCTTCCTCTTGTTTTCTCTCGACATTTTTTTAACGCGTATAACCTAAAAACTGAGTGACTGAAAGCGAACTGACTAAAGCGAATGTCCTGCGAAATTTTTTCAACTGACTGAAGCAGACGATACGATTAACTGCAGAGGGTACTGCCCACTTTTTCATACGATCCTGCGTTGTGGTGGAGTTACTCCGTTTGCTTAGCAGCGCCACTCTCTCGACTCTTGTATCACCTTGTCCTCTATCAAGGGAACTTCTATTGCGGGATTGCAGTGTACTATGGTTATTCTTGACAGTTAATAATGCAGTCAATAATTACCATTTTTTTTAAATCTTTGACCTGCGATCACCTTGTAATGGCAATGCAAAATTACATTCACTGAAAAAAACTATTTTATTCCATTGACGCTCAACGAAGAAAAAGTTTGTTTGGTACAGAAGAAACCAAACAGTTCTTTCCGTTCCTTCTCTACATATTCTTATTTTTCAGTTACTTATCAAGAAGGTTATTATCACTGAGTAAACCGCACAACTTCTACATTAAAAACTGATCCTCCATGACAGAATGTCTTGTTTGTCGTGGCAACAAATAATAAAAGCAGTACACAAGTTATTCTTCAGACGAAAACACCTGATTTAAAATACAGTGCAAGAAGAAAAATTCCATTCTATTCAATAAGTTTTCTCTAAAGAAAACCAAAAACTATTTCAGAAAACTGTTAGTCAAATCCTTCCCTAAATTGTTATTTACCATTATTATTAATAATATTATTATTGTTATTATTATTGAAAAGATCACGTGACTTACATTTTTATTGCGTCGATGATCTGCCATCAACGTAAACGCCAATGATGACGAAGAAGTTCATCCACAGGTGAAGCTTGAAGAAATCTGATTGAGTCTTCCTCTTTTTAAAACATATTAACTGTACTTAACTGACGACACTCACAATCATTATCAACGTCGTCATGTACACTATTGTCATTATTATCATCGCGCACTTTTTTTTGTCGTTCCTCACAATAGTTTTCACTTCAGTGTCCAAACTTAGGAACGAGATATATTTTACCCAGCTGTTTAGCTACTTATGAATGAGTAACTGCCTTTAATCAAACGAAAATTAGTTACTTTTCCCCTAAATTCACACTGCGTATTATCGTGATATTACCGACACGCGAACGAGGTTAAAGGAGGGGAAAGAGAACGGTCGAGAAGATGCGGCGAACAGAGATTTTTAGGAACTGGTCTAGATTGGGTAAAGATCCATGTTATGGTCTTCAAAATCAATGTTATTATTTCAATTTTCTTTAAAAGGAAGATGGTTTTTTATAATCTATGCACATATTTTTGTGGTTGATTATTTTTAAATTTTCAATTCAATTTTCATTTTAATTTTCAAATTTCAATCTTCAATCCACTGTTTCAATTTTCAATTCAGTTTTAAAATTTTCAAAAATTCACAATTTAAAAATCAAACAAGTTTCAAATTACACAATAAGTTAAAATGTTTACTATTCACAACCTTGAATTTGAAAGCGCTGCCGAAATTGGGAATTTTCCGAAATAATTTGTCGACAATCTTTTTTATATTGTTTAAAACAAAATTGACATATTCAATCCTCAGTGAAAGGAATAGAGTATTTCATAAAATTAAAGAATATTGAAATAATACCGAAACAAATATTATGAACAAAATCGAATCAACTTTTTTTTAGGTTTTTGAGTGAGACGATTTCAATTTTTAAAAGGAGGGTTCATTCTTCGTACATTACTGTACGATTACCGTTACCAGTTCTAAACTTTATGCCTTTGGAAAACCAAAAAAAAAGTTTCAACGGATCAAATTTCACAATTAATTAATTATAAATTATGTTAATTTTTTCCTCTACATGATCATGAATTAAAACTTATTTAAATATGGATTTTCCCGTTTTTAAGTTGGGAACAAATTTCTCTAGCTCAGGTAAAATTTTTTTCACAACTTTAACACAAAAATTAATATTTAAGAAAAATATGGATGTAGGCGATGTGGAGGGAAAAAACTAATATCAATTATTATAATCACTTATGAAGATCTGGTCAACACCGTAATACCAAAAATATTTAAATAATTTTATATCAAAAATTAATCAATTCAAAAAGTGTTCGAAATTAAAGAATTTGTAAAAGAAAAACGTTTCAAAATACATAATTTTGAAATTCAATTTTTGGAAATTATAATCATCTTGAATCTGAAAACGCTATAACTGAAAAAATAGACCATTAAAAATCTTTGTTATATATTTGTCGTTAATTAGCCGAATACCCGAATGTTTACAGAAACATATTTTTCGTGGCTAAGCATTTTTATGTATTTTATTACACATTACATTATATCTTATTATTTTTAATTGGAGCTCATAAAATTTAAAAATGCCAAATTTCAACCATCTGCAAGAACAAAAATTACAATTTTTCATAAAAACTTAAGACAACTTCTTAAGGGCTTGAACTTAAATTATTTTCTTTTCAATGTGAAATATTTTTATATTCGGCAATATGACAGTCAATATTGAGGTGAAAACACCTTTAATTCCAAATTACTAGCATATGAGACTTTCTAATTGATTATGGTTCCCTAGAATCCCATATGAAACATGTAGACCAAATTTAAAATCATCGCCTGAGAACTTTTTGAAAAAAGTCAGTGTTCGTTTTTTCAAAATTATGAGATGCAGAATTTGCATATAAGTTGCAAAAGTTGCTTTAAACTTATTTTTTGTTTATTTATTTAATTTTACAGTTTCGCACATTCTATTAGTACGATAGAGAGCACAAACTAAAAATTCCTATCAAAACTCGAGCTTGTCAATATACTTACTAATTTTTTTATTCCAGTTCATCAATTTCGGCAACTAACAATTCTAAATCATAAACAACAAAAATATTCTCGATAAATAATACAGTTTTTTAAATTAAAATTGGAAAAAATTTAATCACACTTAAACATGAGAGCTACACTGATAAAATGGATTATACTGTTTATGATCTTGGATTTAAAAAATTGGAACAGCGATATAAAAGTCAAGATCATGAACTTTATAATCCATTTTTCTCATCGTATTTAGTTAACAGGCTGTATAGCAATTAAATGCTAAGCATTCGCCGAGTAATTAACAATTAATTAATTTTATTACCAAGAGCTTTAAAAGTTGAAAATAAACTAACACCGTTGCTTGTTTAAAGCAAATTTGAATATTTTTCAATTTTAATTAGCTTCTTTAAAAATCAATTAAATTATATTGAGTAACTTATTTGGCAAAATTGAATTTCGGGGGTTAAATTAGTTTTAAGAAAAGCAGAAAAATAACATCAAAAAATTTTTATTAATATAATGATATACTCGATTTGTAAAATATAATATTCATCATACCTAGAGAATTTACAAAAATGTAAAATTAAATAAAACATAAAAACTTTGAAACACATTTTACCATCAATTTTTATGTAAAGTGCACATTTTATAATTGATAAAAAATGGACTTTGTCAAAAATGGCGCCGTCGATGATTTTAAATTTGGTCTGAAAACTATCGTAGAATACCAGGGAACCATACTGAAGCAAAAAATCACATATACAACACCTTTCAATTCAATTTTGAAGGATTTTAAGAATGAAAAGGACCACCCGAATAATCACCGAACATATTCTGTTCCAAAAATTCTGATTATTTTTATTCCGAAATTTATAAGCTTCAGGTTGGATATAAGAAAGAGGATGTATTTGTATCATTGCGAAGTTTCACTTTTAAATCTTGAACCGTTCTGAATTTATACGTAGGTCGTGTCGCCGGACCGTTCCCGTTACCGTTACAATGTAGCCGTTCATTCCACTACGGTAACATAGTTCCTCTCCTGAACACGTGCGATCAAAGCCTACTTATTAGGGTGTCATGACATGAGGAGCATAATGTTTTTTTTACTACGGGGTGCCTGATAAACAAATGTTTATTTTTCTCCCTTAGCAGTCACATCCGGTTGAATTAAGTCTACGAGTACTTCCAAAAGCATAAATTTTGACTATAAATTTCTCTTTCGAACTCCTCCTTCTCCTCCGGACCCCATGAGAACCCACCCATCGATCTAGCTCCCAAAAAATTTCAAGGTTGAGTCTACAGCTTTCAAAATCTAAAGTCCTGACCTTCGAGAATTAATGGATGACTTGAAACGGACTTGAAATTCTTATGGTGTCTATAATCTATCATTTTATGCTATGGGAAAAACAGGTTCCTTCTATACCTATGGTTTACAAAGGGGTTCCGCAGACAATCTTGGAGATGATGTGCGTTTTTTATTAAATGCCTATGCCGACTTAAAATATTTTGAAATTAAAATTTTGAGCGATGGGTTTTTCACACGCATGTTCTGAAGAGATAAGGCATTCAAAAAATGTAAAGCACTTAAAAAATTAATCAAATTTAGGGAAAAGATAAAGGATCGATTAAATAATTATTTTTTGATTATTACGATTGAACCAGAGTTAGATCTGATTTAGAAGAATACGATTTTAATTCTTTTGTTCGAAAATAAGAGAGTTGCAGTTTAATTGGAATCAGGTCCCTCCTGATATAAATTTATTATTACTTTAAAGCTAATAGTATTTCTCAAAAGATTTCAAAGTTAAAATTACATACAGCTTAACTGATAAAAAAAACCATTTATAAAAATTTGGTCTTATATTTACGAACTGAAGATGGGGCGTGTAATTCAAATAAATTAATTAAATATTGAATGATGTGTTATCTCTCATTTTTAAACTTCATTAATTCTAACTGCTGTTGATTTCTCGAAAGAAAAATGTTTCCTTATAAGCTTTCAAAGTCCAGGTATCAAAAAAAAAAAAAACAAAAAACAATTCTACAAGATTAGGCAAAGTCTAAATGCGAAATATTGTAAGTAAGGTAGGTTTAAAATCAGTGAATTATTCCACGAACAAGGTGTTCGAAATTTATTAATTTTTAAATTTAAATTCTAAAATTTATGTCATTTTTTTATTCATTTAAAACAAAATGTGTGATAGCGAGAAGCCTGCAAATTAAAGAATCTTTAAATTAAGAGAAACAAAATTAAACCATTAAAAACTAAGGGAACTACAAATTAAAAATTTTTTATCCAACCCTTTAAAAGTAAACATTTATTTATTAATTAAAACCTGAAACATAAAAAATTTAAAACTTAGGCTTTTATAATTGAACAATTTTAAATTTGAGTCCACAAGACTTCAATCATTTTAACAGTAGGCATTTAAAACTGAATGTGATTAAATTTAAAAAAAAATTAATTGAACATTTGAAACTCAAGATAGAATTAATATATGAAATAAATAAAAAACCAACTATTTATCTCAAAACAGAATGTTCGGCTCTTCAAAGGTGTTTTTGGATGAAAACATTGAAATTTTATAAATCATTTTACTCTATACAATTTAAACCATTACTTACAAAAATTGTAGAAAAAAACCAATAATAATCATAATTTTTTCACAAATTCATATAAAATAAAATTGGATTGCCATACAAGCTTCAAAAAGTGACCGCAAGATGTCGACAAATTTTTCTTGCCCACTGCGGGCTGCGCATGCGCTCTAAAAACGCGTTAAGTATCTGGATATTTCAGTTTAAGCAATTCAGATAGAAAAACTAAATATATAATTACAAATTGAGTTCCGAATTTGACTTGTTTACAATTACTTAATTACAGTTTACAGTGATTGAATGGTTTTTTATACATATAAAGTTAAAAATCCCGGTAAAAAAATAATTAAATGCTCTTTCCCGGTTATTTACTATTTATAGTAAAGATGTCATATTCTAATAATCTCTGTCTACATTAAATTTGGTGTCTTCATTTACATAAAATTTGTAATTAGGATAGCCTGTTATGTCAGATAAACTACCTTTCTAAAACACTGATAGTAGGGTAGCCCAAATAAAGAAAAGTGTCAATTTTCTGTGCCCTCACCCTCAATTTGGTTATTTTCACTGAATAAAAAAGTGAATAAAAACATTTTTGTGAATTATAGTTCATAATTTTAACCATTTTTGTCTATTTAAACAATTTTATTTCCCTAGAACATCGTCAATTAATGGTATTTTAATAATTCTATGGTCTATTTCATGAACTAGGAGAACGTTTTTTTGATAGTCCTTTATTTGCAATTTTTTTTTTTAGTCAAACCTTTTAACAGAAAAGGCTAGAAAATTGTAGATGCTTTCGAGTTTTTTTAAAAGTTTTAAAAGTTTAGCTTAAATCCTACTTTTTGCAAACATAACTTTTATTTGTTGAAACAATTTATTATCTTATAGAATCGGGATTTAATGATATTTTCTAAATGCTTTGGCCTAATTTATGAATGTAAAGAATTTTTCTTCATTTTTATTGTATATTTCTGGTAAAACAATTTATAATTGTTTAAATCCAACTTCTAAGTGGAAAAAGCTAAAACACGTTTCTTCTGCTATTTTTCAAAAAGCTCCATTACTTTCTTCTAATTCTTAGATTTTTTAACCTACTGCTCACTTTTTAAAACAATTTTTATGTATTGTAAGGAATTATTATCTTATAATATCAAAAAATGTATAGCATTTTAGAAATTCTATGGTCTTATTAATAAATGTGAATACCTGTTTCTGCAAATATTTATTATGGTTCATTTCCCTTATTTATGTGAAAAATTTGCTTTTTAAGTAATCGCAATAACGAATATTTTCAGAAACTGTTTTCAGAAACTTCTTCATGAATAAAACAAAATGAGAATTGTGTAAATAGATAAAATTGGTTTAAACAATAATAAGTAACCTGGATAAACTTTTTAATCTTGTTTTTCTATAAAACTAGCAAGAAGTATGATTTTCTAACTTTCTCCATTAAAAAGTTGGATTTCAACGAAAATAGAGTCTTTAAGCAATAATTGAAACGAAAATATACCCCCTCTAAGTTGATTAAATAGGCCACAGCTTTCATAAAATACCCCTAATTCGCTATATTCTATGGAAATAATATTGTTCAAATGAACAAAAATAGTTTAAGTAATTAAAAACTAATGAACAAATACATCAAATATTGTAATTTATTTATGCATGATGTTTTATTGAAGAATGAGAAAAAACTCATAATTAAGGGCATTATTCCACAAAATCATTGTTGGGTTGGGGTTTTTTGTGGCACCCTGAATGGACGGAATTTACAAAAATGTGTGTCGCAAAAAAATTCGAAACTTTCTTTTTAGGCCACCCTAAACGAATATGCCTGTTAGCCACCAATTAAATTAGATCTGGCACGTGGGGTAGGTTATATCTCCTCTCACTCTTTTCCTGACTCATACACTGTCCCCCTTTCACTCACTCTCATTAAAGCCCGCCCCCCTCTTTCTCTCATTCTGCTACTCTCATCATGACAACTAGTCTAAAAAAACTCGTTATACTTAATTTTGTTGTTATCAACGTCGAGCCTACTTGTGCAAAGTGCGATTGGAATGTGGCCGACGAGAATGACGTCCACTAGGAAGTGGGAAAGAATATTACTCCCAATTGAAGATATTTCAAATCTGACTTTTGACCCCTATTACAAGGTTTAATTGTTAATTATTTTTAAAACAAGATTTCAAGCATATATTTTAAATAAGAGACAGTTGTAATACTTAAAGTAATTATAATAAATTTAATGATCCCTTGTCACCCTAATTCTCCCATTGTCATCATTACATCACCGATGTCATCATTTTCGGATCATTTTGTAATAACAATTAGAAATCTCCATCAGCAATATTAATCCAGGTTCACTTTGCTCACAGCACTGAATCACTGGTATCAATACTCAATTATCAACTATTAATTGATAATTGACACACTGCACATCCTCAGATTCCCTTTCGTCCTCCTTCATCCTCATCCTCTTTTATTCAAATCTCCATTCACCTGGAGATCACTGGTTCATATTAGAGTTGACCCGGAAGGATCGAAAATCAAGGTCCCCCTCGAGGTCGAGGAAACTGTTGTCCCGAGAGAGGAAGTCAAGGGGCGGGGTGGGGAGGGATGATGATACGTACTGATGATGCAGTGACGTATATCATATGGGGAGAAGACACGCCGGCCGGAACACGCGCGTATCACGATCGAAAACAACACGTTACGTCGACTACGACGACAGACGAGTTTTGCTGATCTTCTAGAAATCTAGAAATCTAGAAATCTAGAACCTAGAACTGTACTCTCTACGGTTGGGGTACGTCTGGAACTCGATAGGGGCCTTCGTCCTTGCGCGAAGGAGAGAGTGAATAGAAGGAAAGGAGCCGTTGCGCGCACACGAGGTTGCTCGCGAATGAACAACGCGGAACAACGAGCAACGAGGAGCAACGGCAGCAGCAAGCACGGCACGGTTGTGCCTAGCGTTCTAGCAGCCGGCAGCGAGCCGCTTAGGTCAATGACATCTCAGTGCCGTCGTCCCCACCAGTGGGTAGGCCACCCCCCTCCATTTTATTGCCCTCCCACCACAAATTTACTCCCCTACTGTCAAATGGCACTCCCTACCCTACCCCTGAAACGGCGAGTTAGATGCGCGCTTGAGGGGTTGGAGGGTTGAAGGTTTAGTGAGTTAGGGGAAGCTTTTCAGGGGAGGTTCATCCCCTGTGTGGGGCTGCTTGATGCGGAGTCATTCGCGACGGGTTCACTGGTACATTGTACCCTTGTGCAACGATCTCTCTTCCTGATTCCGCAGAGGGTAACCCTGGATTGGAGGGTAGGAGAAATAGTGAGAGAGGGAGAGAGAGAGGCGTGGAAGGGGAATTAAAGGGTCAGTAATGACCTATCCGATAGGTTATGGAAGTCAAGCCCATGGTCCACGGTCGGAATCTTGGTCTTCCGTGCCCTTGTAACATGAAAGACGCCGAACGTGCAGGGCCACGACGCAGGTGGTGTTTGGGGTTTGAGAGGAATGCGTGCATTTACTGTATAACTGTTAGGGGGCGTTCAAAAACTACATCATACTATCAGGAACTGGGGGGGGGGGGGGGTAACGCAGAATGTGAAACAAAACGGGGAAAAAAAAAAGTGCAATAACAATATTTGGAAATGTTAAAAAAAAAAGAAAATGAATGATTTTATTTCACAAGTATAGCATCTAAATGCAGACTTCGCACTCTTTCCCAAATTCCTGTCATCTGAAATGTTAAACTTTACTTAATTGTGTTTTGTGAAAAGCACTTTATTGAGATACTTGTATAAAATATTTATTATTTAAAGAAAAAGTGGAAAGTCAAAAATTCATCTTTTTGGCAATCACCCATATATACTTTCCGGCTTGAAACTTGTATTTTTTATCAATCTTTATTTTCAGAGTTTAACAGGCTTCACACTTATTTCACTTTTTTACCCCTTTTTAAATGAATTCCTCTTCGTTCCCTATTTTCAAGAAACTTCAGCTTTTTCTCTTTTTTTCGCTTGGATGGGAACTGAATTAAAAGATTGTAATAAAAAAAATGTTGTTTTGACTTTGTTGAAAGTTAGGCCTTTATAGTTAAAAAATCTACTATTATATTTTCGGTTCAGAATTCATATTGATAATTTAGGTGTAGTCGGAAAGACAACTATTAAATTGTATATACAAAATTATTTTGTTGTTGAAAACTGAACAACTTGGTTAAAAGATGAATTACTTTGTAAAATATTCATTTTCTTGGTTAAAGAGTTAATTATTTTGTTGAAAACTAATTGTTTTATCTGAAAATTTAAGTATTCCATTATTGTCTGAAAAGTGATTGTTTTGATTTTAAGATACAACACTTTGGTCAAGAATTTAGCCCTTTTGTTGTAAATTCGCCTTTTTTGTTAAAAAATAAATCTCGTTAAATAAAATCTTCACTTATTGGTTTAAAGTTGAACTTCTTTGTAAAAAATTTATTTTATTAGCTTGAAGATTCATTTCTCTCGTTGAGAATTTAACTACTTTGTTGAAAATACGTGTTTTTGTTGAAAATTAATTTTTTTTAACTGAAACTGAAACTATTCCATTATTAGTTAGAAATTAATCGTTTTTAGGTGGAAAGTAAACGTTTAAAATGTATGCATTTTGTTTGATAATTATGTCTTGTAAAATCAACTATTAAATATTGCATTAAAAAATTAATTTTTTTGTAAATATTCAACTATACTATTTGGTGGAAAATTTATCTATTTTGTTGCACATTCGGTTTTTTCTTTATAGAAAATTCATTCTCTGAATTGAAAATTAAATTACTTTAAAAAAAAATTCATTTTACAGGTTGACGAACCATGTCTTTTCTTAAAAATTGAACTATTTTGCTGAAAATTCGTTGTTTTTTAAAAATAAAATTTTTCAACTGAAAATCTAACTGTTTCATTTTTTGTTGAAAATTTATCAATTTTAGTTTAAAACTCAACTGCTTGATTGAAAATAAACTTTTTTTTTGAAAATTTAAATTTCTTAAGTAATTTCGTCTTTTGGGCATCAAAATTCAACTGTCTTTTTAAAAATTAGTCTTTTTGGGTTAAAAATTCTATTATTTTCGTAGAAAATTAGGTTTTTTGGTTAATTATCTTTTTGATCGAAAATTCAAATTTAGGGTTAAACATTCACCTAATTTCCAAAGAATACGCCATTTTTCTTAGAAAACTCATCTCTTTGGGTAGAATTTTGATATTTTTTGGTTAAAAATAAACTGTTTTTATTGAGGATTTAAGAATCTAAGAAAGAAAATTCGTCTTGAATGGTAGAATTCAACTCTTTTTGAATTCAAAATGAAAATCTTTTCTTGGTTGAAACATTAACTATTATATTTTCAGATGAAAATAGATTGGAAATTTAAGTACTTGGTTAAGTTGAACATCTTCGTTAATAATTTGTTTCTTTTTTAATGAAGATCCATAATTTTAATGGATATTTCATGCACACTGTTAAAAATTTAATAATTTTATTAAAAGTTCAACTTTATTGTTTAAAATCTAATTATTTTGTTACCATTTTGTTAGAGCCATCTTTTTCGGTTTAAAAATTTAACTATTTGGTTGTAGATGCAACTTTTGGTTGAAGCTTAATCTTTTTGGTTAAAAATTTGATCATTTGGTCGAATATTCATCTTTGTGGGTTGAACATTCAAATATCTTCTATCCAGATACAAATTTCACTAATTTGTTGAAAATTTAATTATTTCTTTGAAAACTCAACTATTTTTTAAAAAAATCATCTTCTATATTCTAAAATTCAACTGCTTTCTTAAAAGTTCGTCCGTTTGTATTGGAAATTCGACATTTTGGTTAAAAATGCAAACTTTGGTGGTTGAAGTTAATTATTTTTTGTTTGAAAATGTCATCTTGTTATGTTGAAAATTCAACTGTTTCCCTAAAAATATCTTTCGTTTGCTTGAAAATTCAATTTTTTTGAAAATTTAATATATGCCTACTTGAAACCTTAGGCATTTAATATAGATATCTACATGGGTACCTAATCATTAATTTTATTTAAAATTGCTTTATTCACCTATTATTCCCATATTTTCGTGACAAATCAACCCATTTTCGCTTAATTCGATTTATGTGACTTGCCCCCCCCCCCCATCAACTTGATCAGTTTTTGAAAAAACGGGAAAGAGAAGTACTTGTTATTAACTTCCGTTAATTAACCGTTTAGCCACCTCTTAAGAACTTACGGAGTGCTCAATAAATATTTTCCACACAATAACTTATGATTTTGATTCCCCAGCCCTCTTGTATTGCGCCTGAAAATGCCAAAAAAATCCAAATTACAAGTATTATGTAATTTTTTATTTTTCAAACAATTATTAGTAATTGATATTCTTTCTTTATCCTGAAAATCGTAAAAAGTAAGTATTTGTCAGAATAAATGATACAGTTGATAAATGTCAAAAGTGATATTTCCTCTTTAACTTATTTGGCAATTATTTAAACATTTGCTAGTCATTCACTTGCGCCATTTTATTGGAAAGGTGTTGAAAAGTTTATTTTTTTCCAAATCTCTTGCACTTACATTATGTCACTTATTATTCAGTTTCATTATTTACTATTTGTTGCTATACTTTTCTGTCCTGGCATACTTCTCTAGTTAAATATTTCTCTCTTATTTAATATTTAGATGTTGATGGTGAAATTCGCCTTAGGGTCACAAAAAATTGAAATCAAATTATCATTGAATCAGATATTTCGGCCTCGATTATGGGCCCTCATCAGTGGCCAATTTCACCATCAATATCCAAATATTATTTCAACTGAGGGTCGATACAACTCCTATCTTAAACTTTATTTACTTAATTAGATAGAATATTTTTAGAGGCCTAATACTAGTGTTTGATGTTACGACAGAGGTCTCTGTTTATTAGATTGTCGATAAATAGAGACACTACTGTATTGTAATCAATTTTTATAATGCGAAATTGATTAAAAACGCAAAAAATAAGTTCTAAGAAATTCACTGCAGGCTGGGTTGGAACCAAAAACCTCCTCATTACATGTGAGGTGCGCTGCCAATTGCTCCACCGCAGCACCAACAGTGAAAACTTTAGAACTTGTATTTCCTAAATTTCGATCGAAATTATTTTTTCACAGATGTTATTATTTTAAGGCCAGTTAATTATTTAAATTTGATTAATAAACCAGTTTAGTTCTTAGTCAAATAGTTAATTTTTGACCAAATTTTTGAATTTTCAAACAAAAAAAGATAATTTTTATCTTTACATTGTTAACAAAAAAAAAATAATTTTTAGAAGATAAATTCTTAATCCAAAAGGACGAATTATTAAACCAAATAGAAGAATGTTCAATATAAAAGTTGAATTTTCCACAACAAAATTATTTTTTAATCAAATACTAGAGATTTCATCAAAAATATTACATTGTCTACCAAACAGTTGAATATTTAAGCAAATACTTGAGTGTTCTACCTAGAAATATGAATTTTAAATCAAATAATTGAATTTTCAAAGAAGACACTTAAACTAAAATAAGTTGCAATTTTAAGCAAATAATTGATTTTTTAAGAGAGAGTTGAATTTTTATCCAAAATGACGAATTTCCTGTTAAAAAAAATCAACAAAACTGTTGAATTTGTATAAAAAAACGATGGCAACCGAATAGTTGAATTTTCAAAAGAAAACATTTAGACTTCAACCAAAAACAGTTACATTTTCAACTAAAAAAAATTGAATTTTTTTGAAGAATTTTGATTTTTTAAGAAAAAAGACCCCTTTCAAGCAAGAAAGATGAAGTTTCCAGAAGATAGTTGAAGTTTCAACAACAAAAAATTATTTTTTAACAAAATAGATTCACTTACAACTAAGCAGCTGAACTTTAAAACAAAAGAGACGAATTTTCAACAAAATAGTAGAACTTGTAACCAAATAATTCAATTTTCAACTAAAAATTCGAATTTTTATTAAAAAGAGGTTAAACTTTATCCAAGAACAGTTACGTTTTCAACAAATTTATCATTTTTTAAGCCATAAAGAAGAATTTTGCAGAAGAAAATTTATTTTTTAACCAAATAATTGAATTTTCAACCAAAAAAGATGAAATTTCTACCGAAAGAGATGACTTTTTTAAACCGAAAAACATAATTTGTAAGCAATGTTGCATTTTCAACCGAGAAAAACTAATTTTCAACAAAAAAAGTCAAATTTTTAACCAAAGAGATGAATATTTAACTAAAACAATAAATTATCCTACGAAAAAGACGAATTTTAAACAAATAAGATTTTATTATCAGGAAAGGAAAGAAGGTTTATCCAAATTTTAGAATTTTTTGTAAAATAGTTCAACTTTCAACAAAAGTGTTAATTTTCA
>JAAAKG020197656.1:0-23908 GCA_010014905.2 Druon quercuslanigerum | reverse complement strand
AATTTGCTGATCTAAATTCCTTATAAACATTTAAGTTGTCATATTTTACTAAATATTATCAAAGATACATTTTTTTTTAAATATCCGTAGCAATTCTAGCGATTAAAGAAAAGTAAAATTTGGTTAAAACTTTACATTTTAATATTTTCTCCCGAGAATTATTAATATCAATGTTTCTAGTTAACTTCTGACATATTTTTGTGACTATCAGTCTTTCGTAATAATTACAGTCTCAATTTAACCAAAATAATTACACGTCAAAAGATATTGTATTTTCAACAGAATGGTTTAAGTTTGTAACGAAAAAAGATTGCTTAGCGATAAATCGCTACAATGTCGATTAATAATAAGTTGACAATTTTCAAAATTACATCCATATTTTAAATTTCAAACCCTTTCTAATATTTTCCTTTTTTATTATCTTCTCAAAAATTCTTTGTTTCCCTCCTTTTTTTCTTTCGCTCGTTTTTTTTTTTTGCCTTAAGAACATGCGACACAGCGAAATACCTATATTACCGACTCACTTTTTCAGTTCATTAAATATTTTTTTGAACCTGAGAACTTTTTTTAAAAATCAAAGATCGATCTAAAACTTTGGCAAATATATTAGAGTACAATAAAGTTCGTTAAAGTACTTCATTTGATAATGTTGATAAATTGTCCATCTGGGTCGGAAATTCATACTTATTGGTAGAAAAATGATCTTTCCTGATTAAAAATAAATTTCTGCCTGAAAATTTAACTCTTTTGCAGAAAAGTCGTCATTTTGGCTCTCTAATTCAACTATTTGATTAAAAATGCCATTGTTTTAGGTTGACCTTTCATTTTTTTTTTTTAATTCGATTATTTTATTTGGATTGTTATTTTGGACGGATTGTGGAGGTAGACGTGGATGTAGAAGTGCAAGAGTGTGCAGATAAGGTGAGGGAAGTGACGGGTTTAATGCGGAAGTGGAAGTAACGTGTGAATTAAGAGAAAAAGGTAAGTTCTGATGGTGAGATCTGGAGGCTAAGTGAGAGCCGGAAGGTCCAGGGACAAATGATGGCCCGTATCATTTCGTATCATTTCGCCTTCTATCAAAAATACGGTAAACCAGAAGCCTGGCACGAAATTTCAAATTGAGTAGAAGGGTGTTGTGGAACATGAATTTAGCTGAGAAGCGTAGAAAAGAGAGAATCAAGAAACAGGTGGAGGAAAGTGAGAAAGCAATGAAAGAAATGTTCTCCACATTTCTTGCATGTCCAGAGGCGAAATTGGGAAGCAGGGAGAAAAGCAGAGAGGGAAATTGACAGGAGGAGAATGGAAAAGGTGATGTAGAGGCTGGAGGAAAAAAGTGTGAAGATAGACATGAAACAAGAAACTGCCATGAGAGAAAAAGAAATGAAGGTGATAAGCTGCCAGACAGAGGAAGAAGATAGGACGTGGTGGAGTCAGCCAAGGATATTGTCGAAGGAAAAGTAGAATATAGAGAGTTATAAGAGAGAGAGAGAGAGAGAGAGAGAGAGAGAAAGAGAGAAAAAAGGAAAAGGATTGTGTGAGTTCTGGATGTAAGGAAGGGAGAAGATGAAGTCATAGATGTGGTGGGGTTTCTTGCAGCTCACACGAAGGTAGTGGTGGCTGAGATCCTGGAAGAATAAAAAGGAATTTAGGAGTACGAAAAGAAACCAGAAAAGATCGGGTCTATGGATAGAAAATGATTAGACGGAAAGGGAAGAGGAGGTCGAGGAATGGTTGAGGAAGGAGTACAGAAGAATCGAGATAGTAGCGTTTGTGGTCCAGCTAAGGCAGAGGAAGGCGAAAGTTGGAGTAGTGGAAAGAAGAAGGGACTCAAGTGAGGGAGAAGGTAGTGTTGTGAGGGTGATATAATAGAGTAAAGGCTCCTGCGGAGTCATGATGTTTATGTGAAAGATTTAAATACGTAAAAGTTTTCGAACACTGTTCGAAGACTTTTGAAGACTTTAGGTAGACTATGAGGTGAAAGATGTTAAGGGCCTGAAGCTTCCGTATCAAGTTTGAAGAACCTATGATTTATGGTTCAGTAAACAGAAAGCAGGTTGTATTGAGATTTTTGCAGACTCCAAAGCCCGAAAGGGAGGAGTATAATAAAAGCTAACTAATTGTAGAAAATTTAATTTCTTCGTCGAAAATTGTGAAAATAATCGTACTAAATTAGGTAAGGAAATGTTATTCTTGAAAATGACTCTTGAAAAAAAATATTACAGAAGAATGAGCTTAATGCTCATAATCAATTACTTTATGATATAATGGCTTTATTATCTATGTAATAATAATAATATAGTCGAAAGTAGCACCAGAATATTCTTTATCTATACAGTTTAGCAAACTCTTTATTAATACATTAATCAGATTTTATCTGTACTTGCAAAAAATGAGGACCGTTTCTTCATTGGCATTCCCATTGGTGGTCATCCTGAATTTTATAGGTAAGTAGAGTAATAATATTAATAATTAGAATAGATCTATAGTTTTAAGGATAGAACATAGTTAAAATTACGAGTTCCCTTCATAAGCTCATAATCGTTATTATTACCGATTTTCACAAAAACCGACAAACCTTCTGACCCGTCTTCAGCCCTGTTACCAGACATTGCGTTTTTGACGCAACCTACTTCTTCCACAAACTGCCCACGCGAGAAAGCAAGGAAACCACAATCTTTTAGCATCAAAATTCAGTCTACACTTCTTGTTGCAGGGTTAAGTTCACAGTTCGATCTATTCCCTGATGATGACCTCTCTCTTAGTGTTCCACACGGCGGACCATCTTCTTCTTCTTCTTCTTATAGAAATAATTCAACTGACATTGACCTGAATCATCCTTCTACAGAGTCTTCTTTTCGTGTCACGTCCAGATCTCCTACTGAAAAGCGTCATCCATTCGCCAAGACCATAACTCCTTCTGCAAGGCTTCCTTCTTTTGACGGACATGGATGTGGACTTGAACAACTTCGATTTATTCGGCTAATTCCCAAAAGGAATCCACACCGAATATTCGAATTTCGAAGATATACTTTTCCTGCTCATAAACAAATTAAAATAAGAAAAGGATATAATAACTGTGTGCCAATTACAAACAAAAAACAAATTGTATTATCTACACCCGATGGTTATGTATTTGCAATATTGGAGATACTTCATGTTCTTGCAGGAATATATACAAATGCTTTTCGTGATATCAGGCGAGCGAAAATAAACATGGAAAGCTGCTTGGTCACCCTATTGACTCATTCAGAAATCAATGAAGCTCATGTAGGTCTAAGGCACTCAATCCAAGGTAATTATATAATAAAAAATATAAATCATCGTAAAAACAATCCCCTGAGCCATTGATTAAAAAAAAAAGATGTGGACTTAAAATATTATCTTGTTCGTGATCTGAAGTCGAATTTAAATGTTACAAGTAAGGGAACATACTTAAATTACGTAACAGCTCAATGGGGAGAGGGGGAGTCAAGAAAGTTTATTACAAGTACAGTAAAATTATAGTACTGTCATTAGCGACTGTACTGTAGGGTTCATTATAATCTGTAGGGTATCTGTGGGGTAGCATACCAAGGGACAGAAGCGAAGCTTTCAGAAAGCACGTTCAGCCTCGCTTCCTGTATTGGGAATCGAACTCGCGTCAGCGTGACTGCCAAGGCTGCAGTGTCGGAACATAGGACAATAACTATACAATCTGAGCCACGATGACTGCCTTATAATAATTTTTGTTTTTACAGAAAGTGTCTTATGACAAAATACTTTTTAGGAAACCTATTATCGACTGTCCCGTAGAAAATAGTCCTAATTGTAATACTTCCAAAAACAGTGTACATAAAGATACATACAACACTCTAGTGAAATAGAATATATTGGAGATACTCTGCGTTTGGAAATTTTAAATTCAACACTTTTTTTGGGACAGTCGTATTGTTGTACGGACCTTACTAGTACCCAACTAGACCCCGACTGGCATAAGTCGGGTCGACTTGTCAGCCACCGAACAACTGACCGTGACGGAACTGGTCGAGGTTTCGATGAGCTATTTGTTTTTATCTGAATAAATTTGTTCCCCTAAAAACCTAATAGATTAATAATTGATGAGTATCAGTACGATTCCATTATGCCTAGAAAAGTGATCGCTGAAGCATAGATGAGATTATAAATTAATGAGTTGTTCAACACGTCCCAGATTACACCATTTTTTAATGTTGTTTTCAAACCTAATATTGCTCGAATTGATTACTTCATTCAATCATTAATTGCAGAATACGTAAAAGTTGTACAAAAACGTTTTTTCGAACCAGGAGTCTCCTGGTGTGAAGCTTGAAAAAGGGTATATTTGAGGCAACTTTTTAAAAAATATGCACAAAAACTTGAAAAAGTTATAAAATGGCGGAGTGACCTAAAGTCAGCTAAAGCGTATCACTGATGAATTGGTGCGATTGTGGACGCGACATCGTCCATAATTATCAACTGAAACAAAAGTTTTTTTTTTAATTTTTGTGTTGTTTTAATTATGAAAAACAATTAAGGTTGCATACAACTGTGGTTCATATAGAACGGTTTTTAATGATCTACTAAATTAAATTTGAATCAAGGCGATAGGTCAAATAGTTTTCACGTAATCGTGTACAAAAGTTACAAACAAATTATTTTGAGAAAACACGTATCGTGACAGATACCACGATAAAATTTGCGACCGCGTGCCGGGGAAGAATGCGAGGCCGTGGAAGATGTTGCCAATCATAAAATCGATCACGATCGCAATCGCTACTTTTTTTGTATATTTTACTTAAAATGTAATAATCATGCAACAAAAATCGTTCTACGATCATTTAAGGCCTTGTAGAAGCTTTATATTCACTGAAAATTTGTTTTTCCATTTTTCGCTTAAATCGCCACTTTCATTCTTCAAAATAAATACTTTTTTTAAAACGTTGTCTATTATACGTATTTTTCCTTTAAAATATTGTAGTTCGAGAGAATGTACTTAGATTTTTAGCTAAAAATATTAAAAATTAAAAAAGTTATGATTTTTTAGAGAAAAACTGCATTTTGGTGACTTCCATTTCTTACTATAGCTCCCTTTACATCTTTTCTACAATCTTATCCTTACTATTTACAACTATGTACAGCAAATCCTATATCTATATCCTTAGTTCTAGTTCCTTTTTCTTTTACTTCTCTGATATCTCCATTTTTCCAGTTTTGCACGTGCATTCTTTTCTTCTCTATCATTTGCCCCTCCAGCCCCCTCCAACTCCTTCATCCACTCTTCTCACTGTCCATCCTTTTCTAGGATCTTCACCAGATTCTTTTGCCAGCTTTCTTCATCTTCCATTCCTCTTCCACATCCTTCCCACAAATGGTCCCACATTTCCTCCTCGAATTCAAATATTCTGCACTTTCTTTTGTCTTCTTTTTCCCAATGCATCCCTTCCCTTACCTCGTTTACAAATCTAAATCTTGCTATTCTGGTCCACCTTCTCTCTCCCCATCCATTTTCCAAATACTTTGGTACTTCTTCCTTCTTTATCATCTTATACTATTTATTACATTTTGATTTCTCAATCGCCACCTATCTGTCTATTAATTGTCTCTTCCTCTCCCTTTTTTCCAATTATTCATAGTTTACTTCAGACCTGTCTTTTATGTCTCTATCATTAAAAAACTCCCTCCTTTCCTCTTCGCATCTCGTTAATTCTATCGCCCTAACTCTTCTCTCTTCTACCTCCATCAAACACTTTCTCGCTAACTCCTCTCCCTTTTTCTCCCTCAGCTTCGTCTCAAATTTCTATACCCTCTTTCCAGCTCTAGTACACCTTATATGCCTCGGTTTAATAAGTCATACGCCCCCTTTAGATCCACGAACATTGCTAGCATTGCCTCTTTTCTCTTTCAATCCTCTTATTCACTAGATAGTTTAGAACATATATAATGTCCATACCCCCCTAAACTTTGTCTGATTTGGTGCTTCAATCTTCTTTTAATAAGCTTCTTTCTTTAACCTTTCCGATAAAACAGTCACTTATACTTTATACAATTTCAGCATTAGTGGCACTCATCTATAATGTTTAACTTTTTCCCATTTGCCTTTCTTTACTATTGGCACCAGCACTCCTTCCTTCCATAACTCTGGCCATCCCTCTCCTCTCCATATCTATTGCATATTATCCATGCCCATTCCTTTAATTATGTCCTCCTATATTTCCATACTTTATTTGGAATCTCATCTATACCTCATCTATCACATTATACATCTTGTAATGCCTTCCTTCTCATCTATTTCCCTACCATATTTTCCTTCTTTGATTACTTTTATCTTTACCCATCCAAGTAATTCTATAAAATATTTTTTCCATTCCATCATATCGACATCCTGGTTTACTCTTTTTCTTTTTCTTCTATCTCTATTTACCGCATTCCAAACCTCTTCTTCTGTCCTAGCTTATCTGCCTCTACTGGAAACCTTTTATTTTCCTCCGCTTTTTTTTATCACACAACTTAATACACTTCTTCTTTTCATTTCCTTTTCATCATTTCTAATGTCACTATTATGGGCAAGTGATCTGAATCTAGAAAATTTCCTACCTCTAGTTTCTTGACCTTCTCTCGTACCTCGTCATCCATTATGAAATAATCAATTACCGTTCCCCTTTTTCCTGCTAAACGTGTATATTCCCCTTCCTCATCCACCCCCCCCCCTCTCTCTATCTATTTCCTCTAGGCTCTTTAACGATTTCATTCTCTCCCCATTCAGTATCTCAACTTTGGTTTTTCTTCCTCGCTCTCAACCCCACTCCCTTCCTCCTCAATCTCCTGTTCTATAAGTTTAATCTCTTGATTATTTTGTTGCATAAGTTTTGTCAAGCTCTTTGATTTCTCCTGCATATCAGCATTCAATTACATACCCACTACCTTCCACCTCTCTCCTCCCATAATTGTCTATCCTACTATTACTCCTTCTTTTTGTTCCTTTATCTGTTTGTTGTCCTTCTCTGTTTGACATTCGTTCCTTACTCGCATCAGCATGCCTCCCATTGTTCTGCTTTTTTTATACTTTCTCTTGGCATTTTGAACCTGCCATTTGTAACCGTTCGGTAATCTTTCCATTACTCTCTTCCACCGCTTTTCATCTAGCCATGTCTCAATCATTACTACTACATCCCCTTGTTTAAAATTTCTCATAAACTGCCTATTCTTTCTTTCGAAGCCTGCTATATTTCCGTATCATATCCTCCAATCTTCCCTACTTTCGCTTTTCTTCTCTTTTTTTCTAGTATTTCTTATTTTTATATCTCCCCTTCCTTTCACTCCGTCTCTCTGTATTTTCCCACACTTAACCCACGTTCCCTTTTCCTTGTTTCTTTCCTCTTCCGCTATTTTATATATTAACACATTTCTATATATGAGACCAGGATAATGAATATTATGATTTTGATTTTAAGGTATAAATATATAATTTTTCTACGAATTCGCAGAAAACTTAAAAAGATATAGAAAAATTATAAAATTAGTGCTTATCTTTTAAACTAACAAAAAAATATAATTATTTTCAAATCTTTCTAAATTTTGTTTGCGCCAAACGATAATTAAAATCATTTAATATAAGGCATGTTATTTTTGTTCTTTCAGCATATTTTTCAGAATATATAGTATAGTTTTATCAGGTAAAAAACGACTTGTCCTGAATCTTTAAAAATTATATCAATTGTGACATAAATTTTGACGAATCACGCAAATAAATTTTTGCCCTTGAAGCGTACGTATGAAAGACAAATATTTTAGAAGAGTAAGCTTACAGTTGTATAGTCGATTTGGTAACGAGTTTAGTATCTGTATTCTAACAAAGCCCGAGAATATTTTTTAATTGCAATATTCATTAAATTCTTTATTAATAAAGTAATCAGTTTTTTTTACTTGTTAAAAATGAGGACAATTTTTACTCTGCTTTCCACCCTGTTGCTCATCCTTAATTCTATTGGTAATTTTAATAATAATAATAATTAATAATAGCAACTTTACACATATGAACTTGTGGTTTCGAAAAACTGGATTTCGAGATAAAAACCATGTAAATTTTTCAAATGCTAAAAGCGTTCGTTTTAACCCTTTTCACAAAGGCACAACTATCTTGGGAACTACAGTTTAAGAAAAATCTTTAAATTTGCAACAATAAATCAATACACTTTGAACCAAATAGTTAAATTTTTACACCAAAAAGATTAATCTTTTTAAAGACAGATATGCATGTTCTCACAAAATTTTGAATTTTTAACTTCTCATGAATAAGTTTTCAATCAAAAATGGACTAGGTAAATATTAAGATCAAGAAATCTTGAACTAGAAGAGTTTAGTTTTTAATTAGAACTATCAATGTTCGGCCAAAAATTAAATAATTATACTTTCAACAAGAAAAACTAATTTACATATAAACATGATATTTTATAAAGATAGTGTAATTTTCAACCAAAAAAATTCATTTTTAAATAAAACCATGAAACTTTAACAAAATACGTGAATTTCCAACCCATTACTTATATTTTCAAGAAGACCAACGATAGAAAAGATCATTTTTGAACTGATAATATACATTTTTAAGCAAAAAAGACGAATTTCAAAAACCAGATGAATCGTCAACACTATAAATAGATTATAAAAAAAGATAACTCTTGAACCAAAAATGAAATATTTAAATTTAGAGTTGAAGAATTAACTTTCAACAAAAGAGATGTGAAGAAAAGTCTTTTTTTCTTATTGCAGATTCAATTTCACCGTTCGATCTTTTCTCTAATGATGACCTTACTCTTGAACTTCCTCGCGCCAAAACTTCTTTTTCTCCTCCTAAAAGAAATCCTGCATTTGAGATTGACCTGAATCAACCTCTGGATAGACCTTCTGTTTCTCCTTCCGGAAGAAATCATGCATCT
Source organism: Druon quercuslanigerum (assembly GCA_010014905.2). NCBI lineage: Eukaryota > Metazoa > Arthropoda > Insecta > Hymenoptera > Cynipidae > Druon > Druon quercuslanigerum. The sequence continues at coordinate 14,978 of JAAAKG020197656.1, read as the reverse complement.
AGGATTGATACGAATCAACCTTGTGATAGACCTTCTGTTTCTCCTTCTGAAAAGAATCATTCATATAAGATAGACCTTAATCAACCTTGTGATAGACATTCTGTTTCCTCTTCTGAAAGAAATAATTCACTTAGGATTGACCTGAATCATACTCTAGGCAAACCTTCCACTTTACCTTCTGAAAAAAATCATGCACATGAGATTAACCTTAATGATCCTCCTGCCGCGTCGCCTCTTCGTATCAGGTCCAGATCTCCATCTGCCACGCGTCATTTTTCTTCCAAAACCATGGATTGTCCTAGAAAGCTTCCTTCTCCTGACGGACATGGGTGTGGCCTTGAAAAACTTAGATTTATTCGACTAATTCCCAAAAGGATTTCGCACCGGATATTCGAACTTCGAAGATACACTTTTCCTTCCGATAAATCAGTTCATATAAAAAAACATTATAATGACTATGTGGCAGTGCCAGCCAAAGAACAGATTGTATTATCAACATCCGACGGTAACGTTTTTGCAATATTGGAAAGTTTTAATTATCTTAACGGAATATATGCATATATTGATCGCGATAAAAGACGGGTGAAAATAAACATGGAAAGTGGTATAGTCACTAGATTGTCACAAGAGGAAATCGTTGGAATTCCAGTAGGAGACCGCCGACCAATAAAGCTGAATTTTACAGTAGTGCATCTAGATTCTAGTAGAAAGAGCCTTCTTAATCAGGGCTCATCAGAAGGCAGTCTTTGATTTTCATCACTGTCGGTAATAGTCTAAAGACTAGGTCAAACAGGCCCCTATACATTTTCGTCTAACTTGTTCTTCCACTGGTCCCTAATCCTTGGCGGTAAATTAAAGTTTGAAATCAAAAAATGAAACGTATTGTGAATTCAAACATTGCAAACCTTAAACATAAAATATTAAAAGTAACTCATGGTTAGAAATAATAATAAAAATGAAATGTGTTGTTTAAAGTTTATACTTAGTGCATTAACAAATGCTGACTTGACTACTTCTGGCTTGCCGCAGTTGTAGCTGCTAAGTAACTAAGTTCACTTTGTTTGACTATTGTAAAGGTACAAGTTCTGTAATGTTAATAAAAGTTGGTTTAACGAAATATATTTTTTTTTTATCTAACTGAACATTTCCTGACAACCTAATTAGTAAATAAGCTGTTCGCTTCGGCGCGTTTCTACTATGTCGGCTATTTAGTTTAGTTTGGTTTCGAAAACTGAATATTACTAGAAATGAAACTGGTTGATTTTTTTTCTGAAAAATTGCAAAAGTTATAGGAACTTCACACAAATATTCGTACTAAAATTGTTTCGATTGCCGCATGCAAACTTGACTTGATAAAATTTAATATCATAATTCGTCCAGATATCTCAGTTTCCTTCAACTTTTCAAAAAATTCAATTAGGATTTGTTATAGATAAAGACTTTGTTTTTCTGTCGAATATGTCACCACGCTGAGACAAATGTCACTTTTTGGAGCTGCGGTAAGAAATCACAAACTTCAAATGATCTTATGCATTGGGTCGTAAATTCGAGGAACATCCAGAGCGACTAAGAGATTATTCTTAAATTTTAAAAGAATATCTCGATTTCCGACATTCGCTGCTAAGTGATGAACAAGAATTTATCATCCACCTAACAGATTAGTAAGTGTATAAAGTTGAAAGATTAACAAAAGAGCTAAGAGTGGATTTCGACACATTAGGAAAGCTCGAGATTGATATTTCTCCGAATGTCACAACTTCTTTTATCAGGATTTCATAGTTTGTATTAAAAAGTGATGTAGATTAGTTAGGTAGGATATTTTAATAAAAACCATAGAGAACTATACTTTTGAAATCAGTCTTTCACTAACTGAATCATGCCCGCACTTCGGCAACTAGTAGACGTTCAAGGTCATAAACATTCTGTGGCACCAACAAATTTAGAAATTATATGTAGTTCCCTGGACGATAAAATGGTTTATTTTATGAGACATCCCTAAACGATTTCAAGGTCAGCATACGGACGTTACTCTTAGAGATTGCTGAACATTTTTTGAACCGTTAGGTTGACTGCGACCAGTCAAATTATTTGCAAAGGTACTCATGGCATGCATCAAAGTTGTTTTGAATTTGGTTTGGAACTGCCTCTCATGAAATATTTACTTTTCTTTATAAAGTACGTATAGTGGAAGCTATGAAGATCCAAGAGCACAGATTTTTTTCTTGCCAGTGAAAGAGGCTAAACAGCAAGCATCTAAATCAGATTAACGAAAAGTCAATGTTACTCCGAGAGTTAATTCGCTTCCGCGAAATCCAGGGTAGCTCATGAAAGGAACCCTGAGTCAATGTATATCGCAAGCCTAGAATTCTGCGGCGCACAACTTACTAGCTTGTATGGAACAGTAAATATCAATGTTTGATTAAACAAAACTTGATCTCTACTGTTTCGAACATTGTATTGTTTTATATGGATATTTTGTCAGATCATTCAGAAACGTTTTGGGGCTAATAAAACTGCTGAGGTATAAGGAAAAACAAATGCTCAGGGTTGGAGGTACGTACTATCAGAAGACAAGCTGTTACTATTAAGAGCGAAAATCTATCGATATTCATTCTATTTAGTTTCTGAAAAAAAATTTAGGATAATTTGGACCAAGCTAATTAAACAAGGAAATCCAGATTCAGTCATCATTAAAACAATTCTTATCGTACTGTAAGGTAACAGCAATTATCGCATATTGTCTTTACTTCAAGGTAAATAACTGTCCTCGAGTGTATTATTATTATTGTAATTTTACCTTGAGAATTTATGTTATTTGCTGAACAATACATGGATAAGAATTTGATAAAAGAGAATGTTAGCACTCTTTTATAGTATAAGTGAGCAAACTTTGTAAGTCTCCTCTGCGAAGTTACGAAAACTTCCTTAGCAACAGTAATGCGTACATGCTTTAAGAAAAATATTTTCTTTGAGATAATCATAAAATCTGATGAAATATTTTCAATTGATAACGATACGAAATCTTTTTAAATCCATTGTAATCCCGTGAAATCCAATAATGGTTCCTGCATAAACTGCCTTTCAATTTTTGGCTATTATTAAATTTTATATAACAGGTTTGAAAATCCTAGGATTCCAAGTCAACAGATATTGTCTTTTTAAGAGAAAAGTTTAAGTTTTAGCAAAAAAAAAAAAAAAAATTATCTGTACTTTTTCCGCCTGAATGCGAACTGCATTTAGAGAAACTAATGAGAATATTGAACTATTTGTATTTCTATTAATAAATTTTGTTTGAAAATTTAACTATTCGATGTTTTGTTAAAAATTTAATTTCTGCAGTTGAAAAATGTATTTTTAGGATGAAAATTTAACTACTTTTGTCGATAGTTAGTTATTGCTGAAAATTCAACCCTCTTCTAGAAAAGTCGTTATTTTGGGTTAAAAATTCAACTATTTTGTTGAAAATGCCACTCTGTTTGGTTTAACTTTTAATCTTTTTTTATTTTAAATTGGATGATTTTTTTAAAAGTGAGCCTTTGCAGAATCATAATTAAACTACTGGTGCAAGATTAATCCTTTTCTTAAAAATTGTAACATTAGTTTTACCAAATTTATCCTCGGAGCTAACTCATGAAAAACAAATATCTCAGAAGAACAAGCTTGGTGCCTATAATCTTATACTTTATGATATAACCACTTTATTATCTACATAAAATTATACATATGATATACTATACCATAGAAAAATAATATTATTTAGCTAATGAAGACCTTTGAATAGGTCAAAAGTAGGAGTTAACATCATAAGCTTAAAACTTAAAAAAAAAAAATTCAACCAAATAGATGAATTTTCAACCAAAAAAATTATTTCTTATCCGAACAGTTACATTAACAACCAGATAGTTGTACTTTTAAGCAATAAAGACCAAATTTAAAAAAAAAATAGTTAAACTTTTAACCAAACAGTTCAAGCATCCCAAAAAATGAATTTTTTCGAAAACAGTTTAATCCAAGATTGCTTTTTTAAATGAATGGGGTTAGCTACCCCTAAACACTTTTTATTTATTGCCTATGATAGTATATACTTTTCATATACAAAAGCAATTGGAAATATAGTTTTATGACGAAGTAAATAGAATGGAGAGGGTTTAAAAAATCCAAAGAAAATACGTGTTGCACACGAAAAAGAAGATGAAGGTATTTATGTATTTTTTAGAAAAAAGAGCATTAAAGAGGGTAACATCCCATAGCATATTTTTTTACAAAAAATCTTAACAATCATTAACAAGAAGACATAGTTTACAGACAAACAATCATCGAATTACAGCGATATTCATACAAAATAATATGTCACAATCTTTTTCATAAGATTCTCCGAAGCTAAAGTCCACCGACAGCAACAATATGGGCAGGAACAATATGAACACAACAGGAACGATATGAAAGATTCTGTATTCGTTGTCAGCTATTCTATTATTGAACATTCTGTGATAAATGTTGTCGTGCGAATAAAACAAGGTGATTCACTTACAACTGATCGCATACCTTAAAATTAAACAAACGTTGAACATAATGCGCACAAAATTTAATCATAAATTAGGTTTGATTTTTGAGGGGCTGTTTCACCTCCCTAAAGTGTTTTTCCGCTGTTAGCAGACATCGTTTTTGCGTGATCCCCTTACACCTTTAGTTGGTAATGCAGTTTATAAAGGCCCTATAATAACCGACTAATAAGAACATTCTTTTTCAAAACACACGAGAAAGCAAGGAAACCATAACCTTCTTGCATGACAAATGCAAGCCTCACTTCTTATTGCAGGGTTCAGTTCTCGGTTGGATCGTGTCCCTGATGATGACCTCACTCTTGGTGTTCCACGTCGCGGACTTTCTGCTTATTCTTCTGATAGAAATCACTCAGCTGAGATTGACCTGAATCTTCCTCCTGCCGAAACTCCTCCTCGTGTCAGATCCAGTTCTCCTCCTGCCAGGGGTCAGCCTTCTACGATGACCATGGCTCTTCCGGAATCGCTTCCTTCTTCTAGCGGACATGGATGTGGACTCGAACAAATGAGGTTTATTTGTCTTATTTCCAAAAAGAATCAGCACCGGATATTTGAACTTCGAAGATATACTTTTCCTGATACTCAAAAAATTAAAATAAGAAAAGGATATAATACCTATGAACCAATTCCAACCCAAGAACACATTGTCTTATCAACATCCGATGGTGATGTCTTTGCAATATTGAAGACATTTAATGTTCTTGCTGGAATATATACGCATGCTTATTGCGATATTAGACGGGCGAAAATAACCATGGAAAGTGGCGTTGTAACCCCATTGACCCATGCAGAAATCAGTGAAATTCAAGTAGGCGCCAGACGCTTAATCTGGAGTTATTAGATAATAAAGCATTTGAATCATCGTGAAAACAATCCTCTAGTCCATGAAGTTGAAAAAATGTGAATCTAAAATATAATTTTGTTCGTGATCCGAAGTCGAATTGAAATGGTACAAGTAACTCCTTGTTAGAAATAATAAAAAAAAGTCTGCTAAAATTCATATATGGCACTTGAATAAATTATTGCCTGACTTTAATCCCTATCACTACTTCTGACATGTCATACTCGTAGCTGCTAAGTAACTGAGTTTAGTTTGGTTGACTATTGTAAAGAGATGAGTTTTGCACCAGAGGTTAATAAATATTTTTTTAGCTAAATATTTGATTTTATCGAAATGAAGTAATCATCCTAAAACCTTAAATTATCTAGCTAGCTTTTGGTCTAGCTTGTTAAATTTTGTTTCAAAATCTAATGTCAGTCGAAATTAAATCTGGATAAAGGTAAGCAATTGCAGAATAAATGGAGATTATAGCGAAAACTCGTTCCAAAAGTCATTCATTTTTTGAAGATAAACTAAAAGATTTTTAGGAACTTGATCCAAATAGTCACATTCAAGTGTTCGCCATGGCTGCATAGAAACTTGATTTGATGATCACATTTAGGAAGAGGGCGAACGAATTTAACTTTGCTCATCAATGTAAAAACTCTTTCAATGGGATGAAAATGAAACTTTAACTTGTTAAAGAAATAAGTAGTTACCATCGGATTTATTAAGGGAAAGGTTATTTTAGTAGTGTTGGGACTGCGCTAACCATACTCAGACGTGATATATAAAAGATCGCTGAAAGTTTTATTTTTTGCCAAACCTAAATTCATGATAGAATTTTTCACTTCTTCCGCCGCGTCCTAGCAGACAGCAATTTTTTTTGGATCTGCATCAATTAGTTAGTATTTGACAATATCAACGGTGACATTTATTATATTTATATGTAACCACGTATCAGATGTCGAAAGGATATCAAGATCTTACAGGTATAGAAAGTAAATAATTTCATTTAATGTTATATTATAATGAAATTATAATGAATATTATTTCAGTTACCGCTACGTTTACTACTACAAATAGTACAGTGATTGAAAGATAGACTAGCAAAATGGAGTACGAAGAGCCTGCGTTGTTTCCTAATCAGTAAAATAGGTGGAAGATAAATCAGGAATTGGACTAGCAAAGAGTCAAGCAGAAGATGCTTAAATACGAGGGCCGAGTATTTTATGCAAGATATCATCGATGTTAGCTACTCCGTGAATTTTCACTGGAGTTGCAGTAGTGTTCGTAGTCTTTAGTTAAATATATATTTTTTAAAACCGAAGCCTTACCTGATATCTTCTCTGAGCTTACTTTTTCTTTGATCGCTTCAAATCGTTCGTACAGATCTGAGGCGCGGTTTTGTCTCATTTGCATTACTGCATCCCCGCCATTGCTATGGCGGGGATGTGAAATCAGGAAAAGGCCCGCTAATAAATTGCGAAGCAATATTTTGAAATTTGTTTTAGGGTGGAATAGAATAATTATTTGTAACAGATTTATCCAATCTCGAGCCTGGTGTATCATCTTTTTATTTTAAGCTAAATCTTCTTCAAATTTTCTTGTTGATTAATATTTTTGTAACCAATCTACGAATTCATCGCGCTAAGCCTGGAACAATAATTGCTCATAATGTATTTTAATCTGTTTCTTGCTTGCATTTGTTTCAGTATTTTAGCTGTAAACAGGATTTTGTTTGAAGATTTTATGGATTTTTTTTCTCAGCGGAGAAATCTCATCTTCACTGCCGTCTTCCAAGGCGAACATCCAGCAGAGCTTTAGTGTAAATTCCAAACCTTGTTTTTAAAAATAGTATCCTGAATAAAATCTTCTTTATATAATGCTTCTTTAGAAGAATTATCTTGATGATCTTGAGATAAAGCTTCATCCTCAAGGAGTTTACCTTAAGAAATGGAATTTTAAACTTTATTTTGATACTCTTTCTCTTCTTCGGATTTTTCAGATTCTTGATTTCCCTAAGCATAAAATAAAAATATTTCTATGCAAACTATGAAAATGATAGAATTAGACAATTATTAATTAATTTACTGGTTACGTTGAAACATAACATTACTTTTCTATCTGGTCCCTAATTTCCTCTATTTCTTATGTTCAAATAACTATGTTTTTTAAAGAAAAAGCCAAAGTGGCTTATATGCCCTTAAAGTGTGACTATTCTACTATTGAAATCCGTTTTTTGTAAATTGGTCACATTGTTGAGAAACTATGCTATTTTAATAATCGAAAAATTAAGAGAATATTATTATTACCATGGCTTTCTACATTTAAAAAATGCCTTAGCTTAAGGTTGTTTTATTACAAATAGAAAGTATTGTGCCACGGTACAAGTTTGTGGTAGCGTACAACCCGGTGGACGGTTAGAGGATGATGAGCCAGCTACGCGGATCCTTATAGGGTCAAATTTTCTATTTTCAAAATCTCCTCTAAATTCTATTCCATCTTGGATAACATTCTTTAAAGTAATCAACATAGACACTGCGATAATCTTAAGGCTAATTTCACGTGTCGAGTCGAGATGTGACTTAGTTATGTAAGAACCTATAAAAATTTGTTTATCTCAATTTGGAATATTACTTCAGAAGATGTTAGAGTGAGATGAATAGCAATAGATTTTCTACAATCTTCACCTAATGGCATGAAAGCATTATGTCATGTGAAAGTGCCTTAAGGGCCTCTAACCAATAAAAATGCTTCTTTTTCTATCGAAACTCATTCTGATTATCGGTCATTACACTTGATTGGTTAGGTGGGCTCCTTATTGACGACTGAGAATCGATCTATGCCACGATGCATCTTTCTCAGACTAGCAGATTCATTTATTAACCTAAGCGTTTATTTTATTTTCGAGATATCAGAATTCAAAGGATCAATTTCTTGGACCTCTTGCACTACAGGATAATTAAAAAATATTAGGTTTTTCTTGCGTGTTTCACGATGAGAGCGCTCTGCTATGCACAAGTCAACGCAAGTATCTTTAGCGAATGAAGATGTTGCTACATTTCTAGAGTCAAGAGATTGAATGCTAGTCTCAATAGTCTTAATTCCTGTACTTTCGTGCTCATGTTTTCCACTTTGGCTGTAAGATTGTTCACTGATATCTTAACTAAATTCAAAGCGTGCTTCATCTTAGCCCTATGTTTATCCAAGGCTGGGGCTAAGAGGCTGCTAAGCGCATGGCAGATAATAAGTTCAAACGTATTTATTGTAACTTGATAATGTGCTTCCGCTGGAAATGCTGACCTGGATACACAGAATTTATTGAAGAAGTCGTCTGCATTTTGACGTAACTTAGTAGCACATTCTGGGTAAAAAGGAGCCTGACAGTCAGTGCATTGAACTGTAAGAAATTTACACAGAGCTTCAGTGCGACTACTAACGCACAGTACTGCAACATAGACCGCTTTTAAAAACAGTGAACAGATTGCCAATTAAAAATTGAAAAATATAAATAATTGTTCATTTTTTGTAAATATATATGCAACTAAACTATCTTCGGTTCTACTGAAGATAACGAAGGGATTTAAATTAGAGTTATTTACTTTTACCATCTATAATAACTTCTAATTTGAAAGAAGTATGTGCTTCTTGTTATCTTCGTGCAAATTGCGATATTGGAAGTCAGTTTTTAATACGGGAAAGAACGTGCCAGAAACCAGCGTCGTGCCATTTTTTCAGGGGATCTTCTTGAGTTTTCCTCACCATCTGTTACCGAACTTATGCCTAAGAGCCTCCATCTGGCCTTGAACAAGGCTGAACGACACCCCAGTGGACAGAGGTGTATCCTTCGAATTTATTTCCTGTGGTAGAAATTTCTCTTTTAAAGAATTATAAATATTTCCTTGCTTAATATTGTAACTGATGACGGAAAAATGATAGATACCGACCAATTTCAAATAAAGTTTAGATTTTTTGAGAATCACCAATTCAGATTGTTTTCCGCAAATTTCGGAAAATAATGTAGAAAATATCGAGAACAAATGTTAATTAATTGCGATTGCGAAATTGTAGAATAAATTTGAATAAATATAAGAGGTTTTAACAAGTTCTAATTCAGGAGTCTTCAAAACATGTGCAAACTTATGAAAAAGTGATCTGGAAGATTAAATGCCAATTTATTTAATTTGGCAGAAGATTGTAGAAAAAATTGGAACACTTGATGGAAATGTAGAGGTTTTAACAAAATTTGTAAATTAATAACAAATTGGAAAGGCCTCAAAAATTTAAGTTTTTAATGATTCCAAAATAATATTCTGAAATTCCCCAAAAAATTGATAACTTCCCCAGACAATAAGAAAATAATATCTTAAAATTTTCCTAGAGTGTTGGAGGCACGGGATTCATGACAGCTTCACACAAATTGCAAAGTCGCGAATTCTGAAAGTTTTATTCTGCTCAGCAACCTTTTGTTCCGTATGCCCATACGTATTCTATGGCATTAAATACACAGTGTGCGACAGGCAACCAGAGCAGTTGAACGGCATTTCCTCTGACTTCCTAAGTTATTTCTTCCAGCAAGTAACATTTTTCAATTTTGTATGGTATGCATACTTGTTGGAGATACGGTTTCGGTCGATGATCAAATGATTCAGTGTCCACTGGAAGCGATATATTTCTTTTTACCATCCACTGAATGATGTCGGCTTTCCGCCAACTCGACGTTGGATTGCCACGTTCAGATTCCTTCGATCATATTCCTAAACCAATTTTCAAAATAAGCCATTCATGCTGCCAATGTGGAGAATAATCACTCTTTGGCCAGCACCGAATGGAACGAGAAAGCCTTCTCGATATTTACCTACTGCTTGTACGCCAGAGTGGTACACATCTAAATTGTCTCGAACGTTTTCCTATATTTTTTCTAGCCACCCATGTTGACGATGATGATCAGCACCACACCATGTATCGTCTGCAAAGTAAATATGCCAACCATTTCTTCGATAAAAATGAATTTTTTGTAAATATGCCGCTCTTTTTCCAGCTATCAAGAACTCTTCATAAGAAGCTAACGATTTTGCATTTTTTTATATTTGAAATTCAGACGTTTCAGCAATTTTCTTATTGTAAATTCACTAACTTGTGGAAAATCAGGCACAGTTTCTTGCAGATGCTGCATAAGTTTTCCAATAGTCGGATATTCTTCTTTCATGTACATGTCAAATATCGAACGCCGTACAAAACCTGCTAAATACTTCGTAATTTCTTGGTTCCATTAATTGGCCGCAATATTCTTTTTCTTCTGCCCTAACTTGAACGAAGCTTCTCTCATAGATATTTAAACATTTTGCTGTTCTATGCACAACTTGATTAAGGTCTTCCCATATTCCAGCGTCCTTTTCGGCCAGAAAATAGTGTCTTGCATTAACTATAAGCTTCTTTTCATAACAGAACTTGAGTTTCGGCTACGCTTTCTTGGCCCTTTTACCGTCAAATACTTGTTAACCCACATAGCACACTTCCCGAAAAAAACTGGTATTTTCTTAGGGCTTGGTCCAAGTGGCCAGGAGAACAACCTAGGCCTGTCCTAGGTCTAGACTTATACTTAGACCTACAGTGAAAAATTTTTGGGTGAGCCGCGCGCCCACGTGGTAGCCAACAGCTTGGTACAAATCCTCTCTCTTATTGGGCACTCTCTGTGCCCACATTGGAACAGCCGTAGTACCAACAGTGTTGGTACTGTAACGCTCCCTTCTGGCGGGAGCACGGTATTCCCACGCCGAGTTTCGCGCTGAGATTGTGTTATGGAAATAAAATGTCTTTTAAACCATTCATTTTTATTATTTTTTTGTTTAGACATTGACTATTATTGAATGCTAGTGTACTTAATTGTTTACAAAAATTGTTTGCAAAAATCTATTTCTGGAGCCGTGGGGCAATTTCATTCTCTTTTGTTGGACTGCTGCGTTTCCAACACACGGGAAAGGATCTCCTCGCGCGTTTGGTACTATAGCTTACTTAAATGTGGTCTGGCCGTTGCACCAACCGTCGTGGTGCCGCTGCGTTGCCACTAAGAAGACAGCTGCTTCCCCAAAATTCTTTCAGTGTAGGTTAAGACGTAGGTTCATGTCCACCGCGATTTATTTGTTTTTAATAAAACTGAATTAATGCGACAAATTTTCACGCAGAATTCAGAGTTTTCAATGATAAAATCTCTAATTAATAGAGTCGAATGAGGCATCGATTTAAAATAAAAATATATAGTTAACCTTAAAAAGCGGTAAAAATGTAGCTAGTATTAATAAATTTTTGGGTTTTACAAAAAATAGTGGAAAATAATGAAGTTCCTTTAATAATTCCTAAGGAGGAAAAAATTGATCTATTTTCTTATGTCCTAAAACGATACTTAACATTTTGGCAGCAAAAACGGTATGGCAGTTGGCAGGCAGCAGCCGGCTAGTCAATTAATGTATGATTTTAACTTGAAGCATTCTGATATCCTTGACGATTAATCTCAGTTGCGAGCTGCACACCGCACCGACCGAATGCGGAACTAATACAACGAATGGGCCTGCGGCGTGAAACCTCTTCTCTTAATATTTTTTTCTATCTGTCATTCTTTCCAAAGAAAAGTATACAATTCGATTGTAAGAAAAAAATCTTCTCAACACAAGCTTCTGCCACAAAAGTACCCTTGGAACCTTCGTTTTGCACTCACTCCGATTCGATAGTTTGTATCCAAAAATTTTTTAAACAAATATCTATTCTCTCCGTTTACATTTCAATTGTCAGTAACGAAATTCACTACATTATTACGAACAAGTTCGTGATTTTTATCTGCTAATTTGGAAGCTAGATAGTTAAATCAAAAATCGCCTCTACCGCCATAGTCTTTAATCACAAATTGCTTTCCGTCAATTTAAATTATTTTTACTGAATTGAATAGCAAGAAATGTTGTTTTTTCGCGAAGTGCAGGGAAATAAAATGATAAATATGATAAGCTGAAAACTCGTGCAACTTCGTTGTGCAAAAAATTTTTTTAGTAACGTCAGGTCACTGCCGCTGTTCATTTTATATTGAACTATGGCGCGCAGTTCGTCGTCTATTTATATTGCATTATCTAGCTGTTATTTAATAAAAGTCATCCTTCGTCAACTTCGCAAGTATTTACAAGAAATAGGAAGTGCTTCATTATGTTGCCCCCATAACAAAAAAACCTACTTTTACACTTAATACATGTTAATGTTAATAATAATTTTATATAAAATACTTATATTTTCATATTAATTGTTTAAGTTTTAAAGTAATAGATATATTTTCAGAAACAAAAAAGGTACTAGAAAACAGTTAATTTCAAAAAAAGACTTGTATTTACTAACAAATTGTACAACTCTGATGACAAGAAAATGATTTTTCCATAAATCATTTAAGTTATTACCGCGAAAATATGAATTTTTTTACTCAATGAATTTTCAACGAAATAACAATTAATTAATACAACATTTTTTTTAATGTTAACGAATTACGGTAATATGTTGAACATAAAGGATTAATTATCAGACAGTCGAAGAGTTACATTCTCAATTAGAAAATATCAATTTTTGAATAGAAATTGTAACTGCAGAGATGAATAAAGGTATTACTTTAGAACTAAAATGACGTATCCTAAGAAAACAAATTTTCAAACAAAAAGTCTAATTAAAGACAACAACAATCAGTTAAATTGATAACTAAATGAAAAATCTTGAAAAAAAATACAAAAAACAAACGTTATCCGTAAGCACACTGTAGTGATTATACTTATTTTTAATTAAAGTAATATCATCATACTTTGCATGCTACTTTCATTTCATGCATAAAAACGTAAATTGAGGTTCGAGGCGCGTCACATTTTAAGAGGTATGGCCTTCATCGAAGCCTGGTGGCCAGGCTTTGGAAGCACGTAGTGAGGAAAACGCAGGAAGATCTTCTGAAAAACTGCACATTACGCACTTTTTAACGGCAATCTGTTCAGAAATGTTCAAAGTACCACCATGAATTGTTTAAGATTTTTCCTACTAGGTTTTTCAATAAAAACTATGCTCCAAAGTTCACTGCCTTTAAAAGCGGTCAAATGCAAAAATACCGACTGATGGTAGTGTTCTACCTTGCCGACTTATCGCACCTGACTTATAACTGTTAACCGGCTGATGACAGGTGGGTAAACCTGGAAGTACTAACTTGACCAAAGATCGTGTGCCCTATGCCATAATTATGGGCTCATTTAAGGCTCAAAGCCCAAACACACTTTAAGCCTTTAAGGCCCAAAAGCCAAATTTTGGGCTCTGCATTTAAAAAAAAATGCATGGTACTGCCAGCTTTACGTATAGCTATACTTGTTGGATCAAATTTTTTCTTTCGCAGGAATTGAGGGCTCATTTAAGGATCTTGCATGGCCCCCAGCGCAATTTTTCAAAAAGAACCCCTATCACAGAAAAGCTACCCTGAAAAATAAATATGCAACAATCATGAATTTGAATACATCAAAATTGAGGGCTCATTTTAGGCTCTTTAGCGCCCTGAAAATCAATTTCCCAAAACCATCCCTTGACATAGAAAAACTACCCTTTACACAAAAGTGCTGATAAATTACACTAAATATGGACTAATCATAAAAGTAAGTACATCATCATTGAGGGGTCATTTTAGGCTCTTTAAATCCCACAAAATTAATTTTATAAAACCATCCTTTAACAATGGAAAATTACCCCTCACCCAAAAATGCTGATAAAGTGCACTAAATATGCCATAATCATAAAATTCCGTACACCATAATTGAATGCTAATTTACGGCTCATTTAATGCCCAAAAGCCAAATTTTGGGCTCTGCATTTAAAAAAAATGCATGGTACTGCCAGCTTTACGTATAGCTAGCAGTACCATAGTAGGAATACTTGTTAGATTTAATATTTTCTTTCGTCGGAATTAAGGGCTCATTTAAGGCTCTTGAATGACTCCCGGCGCATTTTTCAAAAAAAAAACCGCTATAACAGAAAAACTACCCTGAAAAATAAATATGCACTAATCATAATAGTGAGTACATCAGAATTGAGGGCTCATTTTAGGCTCTCTAACGCCCAAAAAATCAATTTTTTAAAACAAACCCTCAAGAAACAAGAACGAATGAACCTTTTGTCGTTACAAGGTAAGGGCGATTTACGAAAACTGAAATTATTAAAGCATGGATCAATTTAATTTTAATCAGCTAAATTAATTTATTCATATAATTAGAAGTAAATGTAAAAAGATTCATTCAAATCGGTTTATAAATCTAAATAAATTAGCAGATTTCTTTTTAATACTGTAAAAATGCTTACTAAATCAATTAAAAAACGACTTTGCAATATTTAAGTAGTACAAAATTATTAGTAAAAATGCTATCTAGATTCAAAAGGCACAAAATTTGTGAGTTCAAACAGAAAAATTATGAAAACTTAAATCATTGAAAGTAATGTATATTAAAAAACAAAACATTTTTCGTTCTGACGAAAGTAAGTATCACCCTCCATATTTTAGTCAAGTAATAGTGTAGTCTTTTTCGATCACAGGGGGTAAG
>JAAAKG020197645.1:0-23910 GCA_010014905.2 Druon quercuslanigerum | reverse complement strand
AAAATAGTCGAATAGAGGTCTGTAAATTTCAATTCTCCTTTTATAAAAATTTATTCAACATTAAGCGAAAATTTTTTAAAAAGAATTTTGTTAAAAGTATACCTGAGATTATTACAAAGAACAGTTGCAAAAAAATGTATAGCCTACGAGAAAATTAAGTGGCTCATTTTACCTACTATGCTCATCTCGCCCCACTCTACCCTATTCGCGCAGTGTCGCAACCCATCAAGTTTTCAAGAACAATGTATGCGAGATTCTGTGACTACATTTTTTTAGAATAGGTTTATATAAACAAATCACTTTTATTAGCATTACATCGCATCACTGGTAGCATAATTTGAAAAAAAATTGAAAGTGAAAATTATTTCTTTATGCAATAAAATTTTATCTTTTTTTTCATTTATGAAGTTTCCTACATCGTGATCTAATAAAACATTTGGTGTAATTTATTTGCTTATTTTAAAAAATGGTTTACCAATTTAGAAGATAAAATGCTTAAGAAACCTGTATACAGAAAAGTCAAATTCGTAAAGATGCATGTTCATTTACTTTTCTGCATAATTAGTTCGTCACTTTATTGCGGTACAATTCAAGTTCAAATACAAGGTTTTCATAAAGTTAAGTTTATACAATGTTTAAATTGTTCAAAGCAGAAAATTAGACAAATTGTACTTGTGACAAATAAAACTTTTAGCTCGTTGACAAAAACGGCACGCATCCAGCATCATGCGTGAGGTTAAACGGGTTAAACCAAGTGAGCGCTTAACTTATTTTAATAACACTGAACTCTGGATTTAAATATGGGTTCGGGCATGGCTTGCAGTAGTCTTCAACGTAAATCTAGGGAATCGAGACATAAAACGTTCCCGAGGTTACTAAGTCCAGAGTTCAGTGTAATTCACTTTCCGTTAAGTTATTTTATATAAAAAACTCTAAGAAATAACCTTAAACTTCAAAATTTGCAACTCCACGATCTACCTTCAAGGAATCAGAAACAAGAACAAAGGTTTATTAAATTCATGATTATGTTTACAAATTTCTAGAAACAATTTTTTGAAATTGAAGGCCCTTTGAAAAAAAATAACGTAAACAATTTATATAATACGTCGCTTACTATTCCAATTTGTGCAGCAGAATTTTCAACAGAGAAATTCGTAATTCTGTGGCAGGATTTGTACGCGGGACTAAATGTAGACTGAGGGAGTGTTGAGTTTAAGATTAAGTGTCTCGGTTAGCATTTAGTCCTTAAGTATAGTTTCGAAAGATAGGTCCTTGGAACTGCGAATATAATATGAGCGACATGACAGATATCCAATACCATCCAACGTGTAGGGTCGTCGCGTTTCCGGTCCTGTATATCTGTAATTTATACGAGTGTACATATTCACGTATGACCATAATTAATGCACGGGCTCAGGAGAATAGATCACCTCCGTGCTATAAATTTTCAAGAAACTCTCGAGTTTCCACATACGATTAGGACTTTCATGTTTTTTTAAACATGCAAAGCTGTTAAAGTGATATCATTACATCGCACTTATGATTTTTGTCGTCCTTGCAAAACAATACAGAGTAATTTATAGAGTGATAGGAGGTAACTAGTTTTTTAACTAGCTACATTTTCTTGTAACGATAGTGGTAACGAAGTTATTTTTGTAAATAAGTGAAAAATTGGTGAATATTTTAATTTTCTGTGGTAATATTAAGTATATTTCCTTGGAATATAGTTCACAAGCCTTTTTTACGAGACTAAATCAATTTTATTATTTTGCGACCAATTTTTCTTTTTCACTATCCAAATCGTGGTGGCTATTTTTCAAGAGATTCTTTACTCCGAAAGGGATCCTATTGAATTTGAGAAAGGATAGATTAAACAATGAAGCTTTTAAAAAAATTATTGCTGTTAAAAAAAAGCAAAGAGATACACAGAGCTGCGACAGCTTAATGTACTTAAAAAAGCGAAATGTGGCATTTTTAAAATGGTAAAATGACCAGAAGCCACTAATGTTCTTTTGAATAAAAAAAATAAGATGAAATTTATAATAATTTTAGACGAATTTTGATAAATCCAGGATAAATTGAAGAAGCCAATGAATGCAATAAAATTCGAGTGAATTTGTAGGAATTTCAGGAAAATAAGAATTTGATTAAACTCCTATAAATTCAAGGCGAATTAAAACACATTCAAATGAATTGCAAATATATAAATCTTTAAATCCAAACTATTCTGCTTACGTTAGTAAAACTAGAGTAAATTTATAATAATTGAAGGGGATCAAAAAGAATATATTAAAATACCTTATAATTCAATGGGAGTTTCAAAGACTTTTCTGGGTGAGTTAAAAAAAAATACACTAATGTTAAAAATCAACAAATTTGTATCCAGTTGAGTAAAATGGAAAAGAACGGAATTCAGGGCGAATTTAACGATATTCAAGTGAATTGAAAAGAAACCTAACGAATTTCGTAAAATTCGAGTGAATTCAGAGAAATTTAAGGGAAGTGAGACAAATTTGATGAAATTCATCAAAATTGAAGGTGAATTTAAAAAAAAGTGAATTGAAAATAATTCTAAAGTATTACAAAAATTCATTGAATTGATTCAATTTTGAGAGAATAGTGAAAAATTCCAGGAAATTAAAAGAATTTGATGAAATGCCTAAAAATTCAGGGTGTGGTTAAGAGTTCAGATCGAATTAAGAAAACTACAAAAAATTTAATGAATTGAGTAGAGTTGAGTGAATTCAGAAGAATTTAAGTGAATTTATAAAACATCTGTGGCAAATTAATAAGAATTTAAAAGAATGCAGGTCAAATAATCAGAATTCAGAGTCAATTCAACATTTTTAAAATGCAAAATATTCCATTGTTTTCAGTAAAGTATGCAATAAAAATAGAAGAACTCAATAGAATTTAAGAGGAATATATAAAATTAATACGAAATCAAGATAAATTAAAATTAATTTAAGTAAACAGAACATTTCTTAAATTTAAAACAATGTCATTGAATTCAACTAAATGGGAATGATAAAAATTAGTGAATCAGAATCTAATTTAAGTCATATGAATTCAAGGTGAATTAAAAAGTCTGCATTTACAATTAATTTTTTTTTCATAACCTATCAAATAAAAAGGATTTAAAGGAAATTTTAAATAATTTAGGGTGAACCTACAATAATTAAAAGGAATTTAAAAAAATCAATGAAATTCAGAAATCCTTGGGTTCTCTGTTTTAGATTATTGAAAGAAATAACTAAAGTGATATTTTTATTTTAAAAAGTTAATAAAATAAAATGTCATACCAGGAAGAAAATTAACTAAAAGTGACTTAAGTGACTGTACGTGATAGTCCTCGATATGGATCGAAAAAAGCGTTCCTTATTTTTCTGAGCCTAATATATTTCTAAAATTCAAAAGTTACCAGAAAAACCTGAATTTTTTCCATTATCTGTCAAATTAAGATTTTAATTAAATGTATTTATTATAATTTACAATAGAGTTTATGGTGCATGCAGCTTATTTAATGCATTTTTTCTAATTTAAACAATATTATTGATAAAATGAATTTCCAATATCTCCAAAAAGAGCTTATGCGATCATCAAAACGCTAGAATATCACATTGTGGCTGCCAATTTCCGCTTATTCGATTTCTTGGTCGCAATTTCGCGTCCATGGAAGGTAATTTGAATACATTTTTTGAGGATTTCCCTTTTCTCTTTTGTTCTCGTATATTTTTTTTGTGACGAATAAAGTCACGTGCAACACATGGAAATTCATACGTGCAGAAAGCACTCAGCTGGAAAAGAGAGGAGAAAATTGAGAAACGGATTCTGCGGCAGTTGTGGCTCCAGACAGTCTATCTGCAAGCGACGTTGCGACGTTCCTTTTCCGAACAGACGGTTTCAAAAAGCCCGAGAACCTAAGTACGAACCATTTGTCAGATCCATCCAATATATGTACCATCGGTTCCATCTAACTGATATTAGGAGGTGTTTCTATCCATTTACTTTATTATACACCATGGAGATAAGTTCCATAAATTCACGATGTTTGCCGAGGAAAACTCATATCACTTATTTTAAACACTCTCGCCGATTACTATACTCGTAAAGAGATTATACCTATATTTATAAATGTAACTTTAAAAAAATCGCATTCATCAGATGTAAATGGTTTCTTATTTACTGAACAGTATGCTTCTTATTTGATCTGGGTTTTGCTCCAAGAGGTGGAGCCCCTTTTGGAATTACATAATTTCTCCTCTGTCAACAATTTTACAGTTGTTGCTAAATTCTTTAGTATGCATAAATTTGAAAAAGGGGTATGTTTAGTATAAAAATACAATGGGTATATTGATGTTGGTACTCATTTTTCTTATTTTTGAGTTTTTCCTCTCCAAGATAAGTGAAAATGATTTAATTACATTATTGTGAGCCAGCATATGTAAATACGGATAGCACAAAAGTTTTACTGAACATTCCTGGAAAATTCCAATGAAAAGTTCGGAGAATTTCGAAAAATGAATTATTTAAATTAAATAACTTCTTCGCGAATATATCCTGAAACTTAATTGGGAATCTTGCTAGATACGCGGACATTTAACCTAATTTCGGAACCTTCCTAGAACATTTTTTTGGAATGGCCTGTCTGTAGTCTGACGATGCAATACTTTTCGAAAGTGCAAAAAGACTGATCAAGTTCCTTATACAGCCTTCTACTGCTAATATTGATGGTTTCAGCAATTTAAACGGTTTAAAACAAAAAGACTATTATAACTAATACTTTGGGTTCATTTGGAACAACTTATTGCAGTAAAACTCTTCTATATCGTCGATTTTGGGGCTGACGGTGTGTGACAACTAACTCATTATAGCCCGCTCCGCTTTTGTTTGTTCACGCCTGAGCGCTCGCCTGACTGACAACCGCAGATCCCGCGCGCACCCCGCGCAGCTCTTGTTACACCAACCTCCGGAGCGGCATCAATCTTAGGAAGGGCTATAGAAGGGAGGGCTATTGAAGGATTTCACTGTATTTTAGGATTCTCTTCAGCCAGAGAGATTCCGTTGTGTAGCTGCTCCCTTGGAATCAAAAATCGGTTCTAATAGAAAGCCTAGTTTTTTCTATGCGCGATAAGGTTTATCATCCTCTTTTGAAATGCGTTGGCAAATTTGAAAAGGGTTCCAACTTCAAAAATAACAAAATATACTCAATTTTTTCAAAATATAGAGAACCAACTTTTGCAAGAACACCTGGGTATTTATTGACATTTTTTAATGTGTACTTTTATACGGAAGACATTCTGTGAGAATACTTTTTGGAAAATTTAATTTTTGCAACTAAAAATTTTTTATGATAAACACACATTTAAAAAAAATATTGGTTAGAATTAAAAAAAATGGGATTTGCTATTAAATTCGACGTGATAATCCCCACTGAATTTCGGAAACATCGAATGTTTCAAAAACATAATGTTTCAATTTTTCTCCGCGAAAAATGAAAGGTGTTATAATATAACTTTTTTTAAATGCGCAAATTTTTTTCTTTAAATTTTATAGAATATATCCCCTTTTTGACAAAAAAATATTTTTCTCGCATAAAATTCATAGGATATATCTTCCTTATAGAAGTACAAGTGTAAGAAGAAAAAACTTAACGCCAATATAAGAGCAGTTTCGGCGGTTGCATCGCAATGGCCTCGCAATGGAAACTTAAACAGTCCATAGTAAACTGATGGCGGCTTATCATAACATCTTTTTGAATTGTCTTGAAAAATCGAAAATTCAAATTTTGACAGAATAAAAAATAATTGAATAACCAAAAATTACATTTTTTCATTAAAAAATTTCACAGTATTTCAAAGATTCTCAAATATATAAATATATAGTATATACGCTTATTAAAGGGCTTAAGTGGTACTTTAGCAGTGAGACTTCAATGAGCCAGACTAACAAAACAAAAATGAAATAATATTGATGTGAATTAATAACTGTCCTACGGGTAAGTTAAGTTTATTGTCTTTCGAGTATGACCGACCCAATAACTGCTTAACTTTATCGAATCGATGCTAGAATAAATGTCTTCAATAATGAATGTATCCGAGCAGACAATTTACTAACTTAATCTAAAAAAAAGCAAGTTTCTTAGATAAATCTTTTGTTCCGTGATTTCTTAAGAAAAACAGATCGCTTTTTAACTTCCTAAGGTCATAATTCACTTACACTCGTTTTTCAACTATCGTGGTAAACTTTCAAGGGTTAAGCATGGGAAGCCGGCCCGCTTGACTGAGTCTAGCGGCTTCCAACACGGACATTCTAATTCAATTATAACTTTCTGCGGGTCACGCTCGTTGGTGCAAAGCACGGAATTGTGGTCCGAAGCTCTAGAGTATCCTTTTGCATTTTTTGATTTATTTTCAGGTGACAGGAGATAACAGCGCGCTTTATGAGATTATGAGCAGTCACCGCATGCAGATATACATACCCATATGCAGAATATGCATAGGGGATGCTCAAAAAACACGTTACACTACAGGATGGGGTGGGGGTCTTAACCTGGTTTGTGGCTATTTGTCGCGAAGGGAGGGAAGGGGGTCAATGCAGAATGTGGAATAACTTATTGAAAATATAAATACGATAAGTGATTTTATTCTATAAGGAAAGCATCTAAATAAATAAATATATTTAATTGAATTGAAGATTGAACTATTTTGTTAAAAATGCATTTTCTTAAGTGAAAATTTAAATAATATATTTTTGGCTGAAAATAAATTTTTTTAGTTGAAAATTCAGCAATTAAATTTTGCATTTAATATTCATATTCTTTGGTTGAAGAATCAACTACTTGGTCGAAAGTTTAATGACTTTAAATAAATATTATTTTAATTTGTTAAAGATTTAACTACTTTTTTCGAAAATTCGTTTTTTTTTGTTAGAAGTTAATTTTTATTTAAAAAAAATAAATACATATCTCTTTATTGGTTGAAAATTGATAATTTTTAATTGAAAACTATTAACATGGTTGAAAACTTATGTATTTTGTTGTAAATTCGTCTTTTTGGTAAAAAATTAATTAATTTTATATGGTCGCATTTAAATTAGCTTTAAATAATTTTTTCTAGTCTCAATATTTTTAGGACTAGAAAAATGACATTCAAGACTAAAATTTAGAATATCTTAGTTTACGAAATTTATAGATTGTACACACAATATAGATTTTTGAAAATTTTGAAATACAATTATTAATGCTTTCAAGGATTATGAAGATTTTAAGATAACGAATTTTTTTTATAAGACTCCACTGAAAATTTAAATTTACTAAATTTATTGCAAATGATTTCCTAAAATTTCGAAATAGAATTTAGAATTTGCAAATTTGCAAACATAAAATGTAGATTTTTAAAGATCTCGAACGAATAATTGAGAGCTTTTCAGGAATTTGGAAAGGTTTCAAAAGAATAACAACATTTTTTTTAAGATTCCTGCTCTCTAAATCTAACCACTAAAATTTCACTGATTGTCAGTGTGGTTTCACTGATTGAAATAGCTAGAAATCGATCACTAACAACCAATGAAAAGTTACTTATTCATTCAGTGAAATAAGCACTTTTGAGAGTTGGCAGCACTGCACCATGTCAATTTAGCAGTCATAATAAAATAATATTTTAGTATATTCAATCAAATCATCACAGTAAAAACTTAAAACCCATAAATATGATCAAATATTGAGAAAGGTACTTTCAAGATTAGACTGCCATGTACACGCCCCTTAAGTAAGTACTTGTTATACTAGTTAGAGTATATCTTCCCCGCAGTTAATTCAACTGACTGACAGACCAAAAAAAATTTCATTGAGGAATACCTTTTGTTATTTAAGTAAAAGAGTAACAACGCCTAATCCTAAAACTTAGAGGTTATGTTTCACATGATTTACTTTGGTGTTACTGTACCAATTATTGAATAAGTCCGAAATCACTGATTAATCAGTGAAATACATAACTACTGTTTCAATCAGTGAAATTTTCACTAATTCATATTTAGAAATTGGGAATATTAAAAATGATTATTTTTAAAAATTAATCATAAGTGAATATTCAAAAAAAATTTTAACATTTCAAAAATTGTCAAAACTGAATCCGGAAAATTTAGAAACAATTTTGTGAATAATTCGAGTCAACTTAGAAGAATTCTATCAATTTTCAAAATTTATCAAATATTATTCAATTTTTCCCAAGCATCAATCGTGTGAAATAAAACAAAATTCCTTAGAATTTTTTGAGATTCTTTTTCGACATTTCTGAAATAATCAAAAATCTTTTTAAATTGTCTCGGGAATCCGAAGAAAACTAATCGAATAAACAAATAAAATAAAAAATAAGTAATCATTTGAAACTTTTATCTCGAAGGCAAAATAATTTTTTCTTCTTCAAATTATAATTTACATAATTTACTTTAATTTGAGACTGAAAAATATTTTTTGGTTTTAAATTAAAATCTTTTTTGAATGAAGAGTCAACTTATTTGATTGAAAAGTCGACTTTTTGGACAAATTAAAATATTTTTTATTTAAAATTTAAAATATTCATTTACTCAGTTAAAAGGTAAAGTTCTTTGTTCGAAAATCGCTTATTTGATTGAAGATTCAGATTGAAAATGTAAACATTTTATTGAGAATTTGTCTTTTCGGCATGAAATTAATCTTCTTGACGGAAAAATCATATTTTTGGTTGAAGATTCATTATTCCAGTCAAAAATTGTCTTTTTTAGTAGAAAATTAATATTCTTGATAGAAATTTCATAGATTTGGTTAAAAATGAACTTTTTTGTGGAAAATTACGTATTTTTGAGTTGAAAGCTTAAACTTTTTTCTAGGAAGTTCATCTCCTTTGGTGACAATTTTATGCGTTTTTTGTTAAAAGTACAACTGTTTATATTTAAAATAAAAATGTTTTTGGATTGAAATATTAACTATTATATTTTTCATTTTAAAAATCAACTGTTTGGTTGAAGTAACGTTAGGAATCAAGTATTGAATAATTATTAATAATCTTATTCTCTAATTCTTATTGTTTAGTTTTACGGTACATGATAATGAATAGAAAAATCAGAAACGTCATTTGAATTGATCAGTGAAATCTCATTGACAAACAGGGACATTTTACTGACTCATATTTAGAGACTTTTCAATTACGTGTAAAATCAGAATTTGAGTAAAACATTTGTATTAAAATGAAATTGAGCAAATGTGTGGTAAGGGGGGGGGGGGGTCGGAACATTGTTTTCATGTTTTTCTCAATATATCACCAAAAAGAATAAAAGTTCGATGATATTGCTGTAAACATATAATTCTAAATTCTTTTACTTCCGTCTTCTGAAGTTGAAACATTTAATTAAGCGCTAAGTAATACAAAGTGTAAGTAAGTGTCTGTACGTACCGAAAAAATCCGGCTATTCCGAATAACCCCAGCTATTTGTACCGAAATTTCGGAACATCTAGTTGCGGTCAAACTAAAAGCCTCGTTCGTTCTTTTATAGAGAATTAAATTGAGCGACTGAAAGTGAAAATAGAACAAAAAAAGTTTGTGGGTAAAAGTGGAGCATACATTTTTCGCGTTAAAAAGGGAACAAGCAAATATACCGGGTGAAAACGGAATAAAATTTCTTAGAGTACAAATGCAACATATTGATTCTCCGTGTAAAAACGTGCATATCTTGCATCCAAAGAGTTTCAATTTGTTCCGTTTCCGCAGAAAATTTTATTAAAATAAAAGTTTGGAATAAGATTTATTCATAAATTTTGAAATTCAACACCCCCCCCCCCCCGGTTTTTAGAATCCCAATTTCAATCAATTTTTAGAATCCCAAAAGTTACCCTTAAAACTGGAAATGAGTTTTTTTCCGACAAACACCATTGTGTAAGAGATTTGAAAAGATACCGTTTTCTCCATCCTTCCTATTCAATGAAAAATGTAGATACGTTTTGCTTAAACAATTTTAAATTATTTCAAATAAAAATATTACTGGTAACCTTTATGAACGGTATCATGTATTCAAAAAATAATACGTTTTCAGGATTGAATGGGGAAAAAATTACTAACTTTCATTAAAAAATATTATTTTCAATATTTGTTAATTGTGACAATATGATTTCAGGTAAATCCTAATTTTAATTATGTAGTGGAGAACAAAATGTAAACAGATAGGATTTGTTTCAACAATTTCTAAGTATATTATATAAAAAATATTATTGTTATATTTTATTGTTTATCTGATAATCCTTGTTTGCTGTGCAGAAAGCAATAAAATATAAATATGGCCATGTTTTTATATTGTTCTTATGCTCTTCCTTTTTTAATACAATTTGTTAAAAAATATGGAAGAATTCATAAATTTGATTTTTTAGACTACTGCAGAAATGATAGCGTTTCAATATTTAAATTTAAGGCAAAATAGGGGTACGTGTCTACGGGTAATATATATTTTTTGATGAATAATATTTTCCTTTTAAAAACAAGATTTTTGTCTGCCAAATAGTTGAATATTTAACAAAAAAGTTTAATTTTAAATCGAAAATGCAGTAGTCGAGCTTTTATCTTAAAAAGATTCATCTTCAACCGAAGATGATTGCGTTTTCAAAAAAATATATCTCTTTAAAAAAAAACAGTTCAATTTTTATTATTGGGTTTTATTAATTCAGTTCGAATTTAAATGTGAAAAAATAAAAATGGAGAGAAAAATGAAAAGCAGGGGAATAGGTGACATAGTGTGTTGATTTTTGATGCATCAATATTTACCCGTGCTTCCGGGCCTTTTAAAAATGGAAATGTTAATGAGAATTTGAATGGGAAAAACAAGTACATGTTTTTAGCTTTCTGACGGGAAGCCACCCCTTTAACCGGTCACAAAATAATGTTGGTCAAACCCCTTCCCCTTTCCAACGTCTTGTGGGTTCGAGAAGGCACTTCTTTGACTGGTCACATAAATAATGTTGGTCAAACCCCTTTCCCTTTCCAAGGTCTAATGGGGACGGAATGGCACCCCTTTGACTGGTCACAGAAATAATATTATAAACAATATCAGTGTAATAATGTGACAAAAAGTAATAAATAATGTAATAAAAATGTAATAACATACAATAGCGTTATGTGATAATGTACCGGCAGAGAAATTTATTGACGGGAACGACAGAGATGTTTTTTGCCCCCTACCGTCAGAGCATCCACTGCCAATAGTATAAAGAAAAAAATTTATGGTCAAAGCAGCTCAGCAGTACGTTTTTTTATACAAATTGTTGCAAAATAGACATTATTGTATCTTCGCACTTTCAGAGAGCTCCCTTTCACGATACGGAATACGTTTATGGCTAGAAGTTTTTATAAATTAAATAGGTCTGCGATTCTATTTTTTATGGAAGCTTTAAAAAGACTTTCAGACATTAACATTTATTTAAAAAACATTTGTTTTCAGTGTTCATCATTTTTATCCTTTGCTGAACTATGCTACGCATATTTCTTTAAATTTAAACCATTTGTCAATATTCAAACCACTTCAAAAGTAATGATTAGATAAAAAAAGGATAATCAGAATAGCAGTTATGATTTCTTTCTTTTTGGTTGTAAACTCACCCTTGTTTAAAAATTTAAGTCTAAGAATTTTTTTCGTGAAGATTTCTATTTTTCGTAGAAAATTTGTTTTTCTCGAATTTTAAATTGTTTACGCTTTTAATATCAGGAAATAAAAAAGAAGGAGGGTCAATGTGCGTTTTACCTGTCTTCAATGCACAGAGACAAATTAATTTGTGTGTTTAGCCCATTTTTAAGTTTCAAGAAGTTGCAATCTCGTTTTTTTTAATCGAAGTTAAAGTTCTTAAGCAATCTGCTTCTTTTTTTAACTGACCGATTTCTCATGTTTTTCATTTTCATGCCTTTTTTTACAATTAGGTTAGATTTATAAACATAAATAAATGCACATGTTTTTACAGACTTAGTGTTTATTCAATAGCCATTTACTAATCAATAATATTGAATAAAATTTACTTGTTTTTAAAAATTTATTTATTTTTTTGAAACTTGAATAATTATGTTGAAAAATTGTTTCTGTTCCTTTTAAATTAATGTTTTAGCTAAAAAATTGCACAATTTTGATTTTAAAATGTAAGCATTTTGTTTAAAAATGTGTTGCGTTTGGTAGAATTTATCAGTTTTCTATTTAACTTAAAATCATTTTGGGTTACAATATCAATTATTACATTCATCAGTGAGAATTGATTTTTTTATTCACCTTCAAAAATTAAAAAAAAATTAAGAAGTATTTCAACTTTAACTTATGCAGTTAAGTTTTCAATTTAAAAATATCAGTTTCCAACAAAATAGTTACACTTTCAATCAAAGGGATTAATTATTTTCAACTAAAAATAGGAATCTTCAACAAAAAAGTGGTTCAACTGAAATTTTCAAACAAAATAGTTGATTTTTCAAGAAAGGAAAATTTATTTTTAATTAAATAGTTGAATTTTTATGCAACAAAGATGCAATTTCTACTAAAATAGATGAATATTTAAATTCAAAAAAAAAACTTAAAAAAAAAAGAGTTAAATTTTCATCAAAAAATGATTTCATGTAACTTATAATACCAAAATATGAATTTTAAGTAATGAGTAAATTTTCTAGGGAAATAGTTCCATTTTAAACACTAAAAGGTAATTTTTAAACCAAAAAGAAGGGCATTTAAAAAAAATTGTTGAATTTTCAAACACGTAATTTAATTTGAAACTAAACAGATAATCTTCAGGAAGAAGGAAATACAAAAAAATAGAAATAGAAGGCAATCAAATTACTAACAGGAATATTATATCATGGTTACCGCAAATCTTAATTTTAAAAATTCTCTAACCATTATTACCATTATTTTATATTATTTGTTTCATTGGCGAAATTTAAAAAATTACGTACATGAATCACTTGAAACTTTATTTTTAAGTGTTCCGACACCCCTATCCCACTTCCAGATAAATAATTTGTATATCTCAAAATTGCAACCGGATTTTAGATCCAGAGGCTATTCACTCTGAAGTCGAACATTTCGAACGTTAGAATGTTTCGTGAAGTCTTAACGAAGTCACGTAAAATATAAAATAATAATGAAGATAAATGAAGAATGAAACAAATTGAACCTTGATAAATATATTTCAAATAGAATATTTTTTGGAGACCTAAAACCAGTGATAGAGATTTCTGTCTATTGGATTGTCGATAAGTAGAGAAAGTACTATATCGTGATCAATTTTTATGACGCGAAATCAATTAAAAACGCGAGAAAAATAAGTTCTAAAAAATTCACTGCGGGCTGGGTTTGAACCAACAACCTCCTCATTACATGTGAGGTGCGCTGCCAATTGCATCACCGCAGCACCAACAGTGAAAATTTTTGAACTTATATTTCCTGAATTTCAATCGAAGTTATTTTTCATAGATGCTATTATTTTAAAGCCAGTTATTAAAATTAAAAATTAATAACTCGCCTGAAAATAATAAGATCCATGAAAAATAATTTCTTTCTAAGATTTTCTAAATTTATTTAAATATTCTATTTAACTACTCATCAGTGTAACCGAAACTCTGTTTTAAATTTTAGATATATTTCAAATACAAAAGGGTTTGAAACTTTTATATTTAATAAACTTCAATTTCTAGAGATTTTCCATAAAAAAACGTTTAGGCATGCAAGAAACAATTTAAGTGTTAAAAAAAAGGTTTTGATATATAGATTAGAGATATAATCATAAGATTTTACAATGTTCTAAAACCTACAAAATTTCCATAATCTTTAATGTCTGATAAAGCAGCGTACGAAGTTTTATAAATTTGGTTCAGACGAAAGAGACTTTTGTTATCAGGCTGCATGTCTATTTTTAAATTTTTCAACCTTTACGTACACCATTATCCTACTCAATAAATGACTTCATGCTTTTTGTATCTTTAGATCATTGTTATTTCCGCTGGAATCATATTTATTTCTCTCTCACAGAAATTTAAAAACAAAATTTGAGATCGTATTCTAATATAGCAAGTTCAGTGTCATAGTATATAATGGTAAAGAAGAATATTAGAGAGCGAACTAATGGAAAAATAAATTCAAGAAGACTAATTTTTCTGTCTTTAGAAAAATGAAACTCGTCTTTAGTCCCCTCGTTTTGGTTGTCCTCAGTTTTATTCGTAAGTTAACTATGAATTTTACATACTATTTCAACAGGCTAAGATTCTGAATTCTCTACTAAATGCAAACTTATTTAGTGAATGTTTCAAGTAATTATAAAATTTTTAAAAATTGTGTTTAAATTCTTCAAATTTGATATCTTTCCAATTATGAAACTCACTAATTTTAAAACTTCCAAAAACCTTCAGTCATACTGTTCGCATAATTGAAAATAATGTTCACTACTTATTAAAATATTTACATAATATTTATGATATTAATTTAAAAAAATGATAAACCGTAAACTGGGGTTAAGTGGTACATATGTGGTGAAGAGTGGTGCGACTATTTAAAAATACGATATTGCTTCTCCTAAATTTTGTAGCTGACGTTTTACAATTATTAGTTGCCAGCCTTTATATTTTTTACTTACGTCACAAAATGCAAATTTCGCATTCCAAAATGCGGGATCAAGAGTTCTTTCATATCTTTAGATTAAAAAAGGGTTCAGTTTGAAATTATTAAACCTTGAATCTACAACAGAATCAGGAGCATACGGGCTTTAAGTTATTTTCTAAAATTTTATTTCATACAAAATTATAAATAAAGTCCTGTTAAACTACTGAACATGAGCCGAATCAATGCTTAAGTACCAAATTCACTTAAATAAATTTTAAAAGTCTAAATTTCGATAAAAGTACCAGAAAAGATCTATTTTAGTATTTTATGATTAAAATACTTAAAATGTTTGTCCCGTTTCACCATGACTCTTTTAAGTCACAAGAATTATAAGATAAGTTTTTTTGGAACAAAAGCACTAGAAACGTGTCAGCTTTTTTTTTCGAAGTTTACATAAATGCTCGTAAAATTTATGCTGCAAAAAGTACCAGAAAAGTTATCACGAGCAGTTGGAAAAATTTCGAAAAAAATAAAACAGAACTATTCTCGCTCGGTCTTTTTATTTGCCTCGAATTCGTACACGGACTTTTTAAAAGTAAAGTAATTTAGTGATTGTGAATTCTCTTTTTTTAAGCTCCTTCGGCTTTAATGAACGAAACCAAAAATTCGCATCGTAGCGTAAGGTATTTCTAAGAAAATTCGCAGATACCATTTAGTCGAAGAAATTTTGTTAAATAGAAAGTTATTGTAACGAGTGTCGTTTTTCCAATAAGTTAATTTTTTATTTCTAACGTATTCTTATGACAAAACTGTATGGATGTGCATTTTTTTGGGTAAACAACTTTTGTTTATTCATTTTTTTCGTCTCTTAAGTCGTTTTTCCAAAAGTTTAATTTTTGTTTAGTCTTTGCTTCTACGATTAAATAAAAATCTACTCGTCCTATCCAAAAACTAATAATACAAAATTTTCAGATCCTTTTTTAAGGTTATTTTAAACGATTGAAACAAAAAGTGCGCATTTCATCAAAAATGATAAGTAACAAATATGTAGCTCTTTTTGGATGAACAACTTTTGTCTAGTTCTTTTTCGTTGCTTGTTTCGTTCATACAAAGATTTTTTTCTTCAATTTTAATATTGTTTTTTTGCGAATAAAACATAACGACGTTATATCTGTAAGCCAATTTTCCTTTCGGAGATTGTGGAGAGGGGGTACAGAATTTTATTTTGATCTAAAGTTCCTATGTTCCTATGTTATTTATTGAAATGACACGTTTGTTCCGCATAACTGCTCCAACCCAGGTTGCTGATCAATCTATCTAGCTATCACCCCAAGAAAAGAACCTCAAAAAGTCCTCATGTGAGGCTCCACAATTAATCCCATTAGCAGGACCCCAACTTTGGCACACAGAGGTATTGCGCTTGCGCAAGCTATGCGTAAGAGGAACATGGAGTTTCTTATTATTGCCATAGCTGCCATAGCCTCTGTTTTCTCGTCATTCAGGACAATGTTGCATTTTGTTTTCTCACCTTTTCTTTTAAACGCCATATTTTTTTATTCACGTTAATTTAGAGGTTCATATTCTTCATGCTTGTGTTTAGTTAGATCACAATTCTTTCAAAGTCTTCGACTGACTCTGCCATAACAACTTCATCATCTATGAAAGCTAACTTACGTACCCTCACTGTCTCAAGATCCACACCTTCTTCGTCGGTGAGTGCCATTCTCAGACCCTTGTACATGAATAAAATAAATAGCTATGAGGACATGACTCACTTGCCCAGTTACTCTTACACACATTAGTACTATAACCGTATTTAAAAATTTTGGCGTGAATATTGTCCATTTCCTAAGTTCTTAATTATATCCCTAACTTTACTGTCACAGATACTCTCAATTGAGTTTTCTATCGCATTGTGTTCTACATTGCAGTTGTGGTGTCCTATTGCTTCGTCTCCCAATAATTCCCTGAAAGAGTCTTGAAGCTTCGAGTATTATGTCTGTATCATAGCAGAAAAGATGTAGTCTCCGAAGGCAACAACCACGATCGTGGCTACTGACGCAACCGGAAGTCATACGTCATCCGACTCGTCACTTTCCACAACACCAGGAGACGATCTAGTCGAGAAAATCACTTAACGAAAACCGAAATCAAAAGAAATACTGATTTTATATTAACATACTAAGAGATTAAATGGTCTCGAATAGCACACTTGATTTAAACTGGTTCAAGAAACGGAATGGATACACTCGCAAGAACCTTGGTTGATACTGAATTCACAGGAAAAAAGAGCTGAGTCTGTTCAACAAAGAGATATCACGCTACTGCCTAAGCAACGACGTTTACGAAAAAGTTGCGGCCCGAAAATGAAAACAGAGGGAAGATTTCAAGAAGAATAAGCACTGACTGAAAACCATTCTGTCAACAATGAAACCCGAAAGTCACTCAAAAGAAAGACAATAACACCAAATAAATTATTAACATCCCGTTCGCCTCGTTGACTGAATGAAACAAATTCCACGTATGGATGTCAAGAGTTTATTTCCACCCGCCATGAAGCATACAATAAGTTTCCGTGCAAAAGCAAGAAATTCAGTTCCGCCCGCCATGGAGCACAATTGGCCGTACTGTGGCAGCGCACAATAGTGGCAGATCGAACAAGTATACCGTGTCCGGGATTAACATTGGTCATGCGTCCTAAAGGTGTATAAAAGTACTCATGAGATCAGCATTTCTTAAACTGGTCCCGCATTGCTTGAGCAAAACGCCACTGAGTGATACAGTGCAGTAAGTAACTGCACTATCCGAAGTCGTTGGACCAGGAAGTTGTACTAATTTTCTGCCTGCGAAAGCATTACCGGAATTTAAGACGTCGAGATCTTGGGAATCGCCCGTGATTAGAAGTAAAGGCTGGGAGTTCATGCATGCTTCAATTTCTGCAGCGAGAGTAGACAAATTTTCCGACAGGAAGATCTCCCATCCGTTGTTTGGATTGCTAAAGCCCACTTAATAATAAGTTCGGCGAGAGGGTTGTCGTCATGCAAGATAGCCGGATTTCGTTGACCATAGCGCGAAGTATTTCGCTAGTCGTACTTCGACGCTTAAAGTTCTGAGTGAATCGATTAATGAATGGAATCGGATGAGTTTATATTGTTTTTCAAGTGCTTTTCCCTGATAAAGGGTCTTAGTTCGTCCTTAGCTCAGAAAAGCAAACTAACAAATCCGCTGGGGATTTCTTCGGATATAAGGCGCCGATCTATGAATCCAAAACGCTCTACAGCAGACTTAGAAAGAAGTTTAAAGCGCAATCAACGTACTATCACTCTTGTTACACAAGTAAATGAAGACAGATTGCTGACCGTAGTAAGGTTGCAGTTTGCGTGAGAAGCTGAAATGGATAGCTGCTGGAATTCCTTATAATTTCTTTCGCGAGGCTTAGTGGGGGAAGCTTCATCATGAAAATGAGAAATGCTGACCAGTAAGTTTTACCATGCGAAAGCTATTTGAGGCCATTCTTCCCCAGAGTCCACTGAGTTCAAGCTGCAGGATCCATTTCTCGAGAGGGACGAACAGCTGGATTCTAATTTTCAGGGACGTGATGTCAAAATGCGTTGGAGAGCCCGCAGGACCTCTGAAATCTGACTGGCATACATAAATGGGTCCGTGGAAAGCGGAAAATTCTTGGATCCAAACGAGAACGCTTCGTGAGTCCAACCAAGCTTAGGTGACCGCAAGAGACATTTCCTCGAGTACAGAGTGATCTACTGAACCACAAGCACAGCAGCGCAAAGTTTCAACTGAGAAATACTGAATCCGATCAGACCAACCGAACTCAGCCGGAAAAGAACCGAAAAGCGATGGGGGCTTTCGTAATCCTTGACGAATTGCATCTAGAATAAGTGACCTGTCACTTTTAGCACCCAAAACCACAATGATGGGTTCGTGTACTATTAACTTTGAATCCACTAGGGGAAGAACCTGGATATAATGCCAATTTTTATTTACAATTTTCACCAAGTTTGCAAAGACAAAGAGTATTCACCTCGACAAGTTACAATGGTGACCGAGATTCAAGATGAAAGGGTGTCGCGTCAACTAGAAATCTTCATTGGTTTAGGTTTAACCGTGTTGATGAAAATACTGATGGCCTCTTGTGATAAATGAAGGTGGAAAATTAATTTGCGGGACAAAAAACTAGCCTCAGAGCAAGGCCCAAAGAGGAATATTCTTCGAAGTTGGTGTCCATCCGAGGTCCTCACAGACTTTTTATGTAGCTTGCTAGTTTTATATCGCAGTCCTATGTTTTTGATTTCCGAATCTTCGAGCATTTCTCTGTTTTTTGATAATCATTGAATTTTAGTGTAGAGCGGATAACACGCTGTTCAAGACTAACATAAGTGATGTCTGTTGCCCAAAGTTCTCATTTTCTTGATAAAATTGTGATATCTAATTTCAAAAACACTTAATCCAGTTTTCACCTAGGTTTTAAACGAAACATATATCCGAAAAACTACAACACACACGATGATTGTTCAAGTTACGGAAAACCCGGGAAAACCCCAGGTTAAAATCTTTTGTCGCCACGCAACCCGTCAGGGGCGCTGCTCCGATAAATTAGCTTTTTTACATATTCAAGCTATTAATGGTTTGTGTCACACATTTTGTACTTTCAATATAAATAAAAACTGCCCCTTAATATATTGTATATTAAATAGAAGATATTATATATCATGCATTAATTTACATATACTATGGATAAATATAAAAGTTTTTAATATGAACTCGTCAACATCTATCCCCCTTTGTGCGGGGAAACAAATCTGAAGTTAGCTTATTAGACTCCAATCAAGGTTTAAGCAAAAATTAAATAACAAGACAAAAACATATAGTCTGTCATTTTTAAATAAGTCAGTCATGAGTGAGAGCCTGTCTCACGGCGCTTGCAATGTTGCAAACAATCAATTAGCAGTATGGTTTTCATACATGTGAGCCTGTCTGTAGACATTTGCAATGTTGAGAACAGTCACACAGTCAGTAAGTACGTTGTTTTGTTATGTCCAAGAGTCTGTCTCGAGGCGTTCACAATGTTGCAAAAAATCACTTAATCAGTAAGTACGTTTATCATAATTTAAATTCATGCCCTTCCGCTTACCCACAATCCGGCTCGAACAACCAAAATTTTACTTATTAATCACGGAATGGCGTGGGGGAGCGAAGGAATTACATCCGTTCGGTTGAAGTCGGTCACATATGGCACCAGAGAGTTTCTCATTGTTACAGTAGCGTCCAAATACCTGTATCGCACTCATAACAATGACATCCTCATTCCTCAATAACAGCCAAAGAAATTCTATTACTTATTATTTAAACTGTACACCCCACTACCACCTTATGCAAGAAATTTATTTTGCGAGTCAAAATCATGTCCAAAATTAAGTAGTTCATCCTGGTAGAGTGGAGAGTTTAGTTATAACGTCAATCTCACTAAACCTCGGATACTTAGGATGGTAGGGTGAACATAGAACTGGAACAGAGAGAGAGAGAGAGAGAAAGAGAGAGAGAGAGAGAGAGAGAGAGAGAGAGAGTCATAGCTAGTTGGTGTTATATGCTAGGTAGATCACCAACTTTCTATGGAAAAATTTTCCTCTTACTGACTTTTTTTTTATCGTACGTTGTTTGGCTTAAAATGTTCATTTTTCTTTGTTTTTTTGTATTTTCATATTTCGGTGTACTACTAATAACTTTTTACGTGTTTATTCAGAAGGTCTAATTGACGAATTTAACCATAATTTTAAGACACTAAAAGAGTATACCAAAGGTCAATCAAATCTGCCAATTCTTATTATAGTTATCGTGCTACAAAACTAAAAATCTACAGGCACACGAATGAACAGACACATGCGTAAAAACCTGTTTTTGGATTTACGGTATCTCAAAACGCGGAAGGGTAAAATTTTACACAAATCTAATATCTTGTATAGTGAGAATGTAAAAACTAAAGAAATTTTCCGGTACTTTTGTCCTTAAAAAGTTCTACTTGAAATAGAGTATTTCCCATCTTTAGACTTTAGAGCTTAGAACTATTATTGTATTCTACTCTTTTAAAAAGTTCATAAATGTATATTTTATTTTTCAGAATTCAGTTCAGAGATGAAAAATGGGCCATGCCCTGAATGCTTTGCGAATGTTCATGGCAAAAATTGTCAGACATGCCTTGCAAGTCATAAGGTTAATCTAGAAGTCCTCAGCCAGCAATGTCTGAGTTGCCTTGAAAGTGGTTACGGTAGCAGTCTGGAAAAACGACGTTTATGCCCGGCATGCCTGTCAAATGGCTCTCCTCGTGATTGCCCCGCATGCCTTGCAAATGCTCATGGCCATCAATGCCAGGAATGCCTTGCAAATGCTAGTCGAAATCCTTCACGAGCTCCTGTTGCTGAGACAACAAATATTTTTCCAAAATATATCTTCTAAGTACGCTCGAAATATTTCAAAATTCTAAATTTTTATATGAAATTTTAAAATTATGAAAATCATGCATTTTGATGAAAATAAAAACATGAGTCAGTAAGAATATTATTTACTTTGTTTTTATTTCAGTCCTCATTTTCTTAAGAAAATTATGATATCTCCAAAAACTATTCATCCATTTTCCACAAAACCTTATAGCGCAATATATTTGTATCCCAAAAACTACACGAAAATGGAATAATAATGAAAAAGGCGAATGCTTGTGGATTCGGTTATCAAAAGCAGAGGACACGTAGAGATAATTTTGACCCAAAGCCAAAAATTTACGGAATAAAAAATAGGGGTTTCCATTTTTAAAAAATATGTTGACCTTTCAGTGACTTTCAAAAATGACTTTGGAGTCAAAATTAAGATCACCACTAGATTCCTTGCATCAAACCCTACAACTTTTGTCAGAACTATTTTCTCGGAAGATGCGATCCTTGAAAGTTGTTCAGGGGTATTCATACTTTTGAGGCTCGGACTTAACTTCAGTATTAGGGGCGAGCAAAATACATCAATTCTTATCTACCTCGATCTAGTCCAGATTCAGAAAGTACAGGAGAAAAACTCCCGAGAACAGCTCCTCGATAAGAGGATGCACAGCAGCTTCCACTGAAATGTGGAGGATGAGTCAATGTCGTGTGAGCTAACTTTTGCTTTCTTTAAATCACCCGCATTCAAGTGCTACACGGAGGGTTTCATTTTGGCATGTCAAGGCGGTGTCATTTTCACCTTAACATACCGTCGCCACGTTTTGAGCCAAGAAATTCCCGATGATAGCTGCAGGTTGTGCCATACACACCCCGAGCATCTAGGATACATACTATCTAGTTGTCCAACTCATGCGGGAACGACCTACATCCAAAGGCGCAATGCGGCATTAAGAGTGCTTTATTACTATCTCTGTCACCCTTACGGCATTAAACTTAATATCGCTCCGCTAAGCGCTCCTAAGGAAATAGAGTTAATTGTGGAGAATGAGAAGTGCTGCATATAATAAAACTTTACATTCTCGACAATTGTTTCTGTTGCAAATTTGAGGCCTGAAATAGTACTCCTTAGCTTCGAGAAGCAAACCAATGTTCGTTATCGAATTTCCGGCACCAGCGGACAGAAATATCATAGCATGATACATTCGTCTTTTATTCTTACGATCAGTGGTTGGTGTTTTTTATTTTTCATAAAAATCTCCACGAAGCTCGTCTTCCAGTTCAGCCAGATCTTTGGGCATGAAAGGAACCTGGATGCTGATGTTTCTTCGGTTTCTTAAGCATCGTTCTTCCTCTATTGGATGCCTGCCTGCAGTTGGTCTCAGTTATGCCTCTCTTTCTATGTTAGCGGCTTGCTCTGGCTACTGCAGAGTGGGCGTTCCGCTTACATAATCTCTTTTCCGGAGTATCTCGGTACGGCTTAACATACGTTGATGCGACAAGTGCGAGAGCTCTGGGTGTTTATCGAACCACAGATAATGCAGTCTTGCCATATAACCATCACGTTTAGGGACCATACTGTTACCGCAGCACTCCAACAACTGCAACTATGGATAGTGTTATCATTTTTGTTCCCACGAAAAGCTAGGTAAATGGGTTCAACCATACTTGTAGAGCCCCGCCTGCAAGGATAAGGCTGCATACTCTGAGAGGTTGCCCGGTATCCCCGAGTCGCCGTCTTAGACATATCACCCATATGCATATGTGTATGCCCATGCTTTCGGCATTGTTGTTATGCCTCCGCTTTGGGTTAATTCCTTCGAGACCAACCTTGGAAAATTGTTCGCGACTGTTTATTAATTATTGTAACCATATTCAGCAGAAACCTTTGGTACAGGGACCCTCTACTCGCAACCCGAGGACGCGTCCGGTGTTTTTGTCATACGTACTTCACTTTAATTCCGGAGGAACCGTAACGACCTTAAGTAACTTTATGGACGATGTATCATATTATTATTAGAAAAACATCTGTTTGTATTAATTATCTACATAAACCAAAATTTTATGTTTTATACGAACGACTTCATTTTCTCGAATTTACACAAATTTTCTGATCCTATTAAGGGGCATCCTGTAATGTAACTGCTGTGAGTTACTTTTTAAAAATAAGAGCGTAACTGCAATGAGTTTCTCGAAAAATTGGTAAAAGTTAATATTTCAATCTGAGTATTATAAATTACTTATAGAATTATTTAAGTTTTTCCGAATAGTTTGCCTTTTCTTTAGATGTATATTACAATAATAATGAAGTAAAAAAGCCTAAAAAAATTATCGTGAGCGAAGGGAATGTTTCGAGTAAAAACATCCTTAAAAATAGCAATATAAATCCATGATTGTTGCGATATTTTTTACTTAAATTATTTAAAAATAATGCTCTAATCCAATCCTTAAAACAAAAATTTATTTCTATTGTGAGAAATGTATTAAATATTATTTTCAGAACTTAAAAAATTGTAATTTTCCTTAAATTTTATTGTATTGTTAATCAATTCTTGTCAGATAGAAATCAAATTCTATTGGATTTCCAAACCCCATAATAAAACAATTTCGTAGTAATTTAAAATTATTTTATACTTATTTAGGACTGGTGACTAATAAACAGCGAGGGTTTAAAGAAAAATGCATCTCAAAGCCATAAATTTTTCGTTACAACCCTTCTGCAAACCTTTTCATACACTTCTCTATATTATTGATTGTGCCTGTTTTTTGTTTTGTTTGAAATATTGGTTAAAAATATTAGATGCACATATAGTACATATATATATATATATATATATATATATATATATATATATATATATATATATATATATATTTATAT
>JAAAKG020197634.1:0-23910 GCA_010014905.2 Druon quercuslanigerum | reverse complement strand
TTTTTTTCCGTGTAGTAAAAAAACTGTTCAATTACTGCAATCGAACTGTTAGGTTACTGTAACCGAACAGTTCGGTTAATGTGACTGAACAGTTCGGTTGCTGTAACCGAACAGTTCGGTTGCTGTAACCGAAAAGTTC
This sequence comes from Druon quercuslanigerum, assembly GCA_010014905.2. NCBI lineage: Eukaryota > Metazoa > Arthropoda > Insecta > Hymenoptera > Cynipidae > Druon > Druon quercuslanigerum. Next base: position 23,771 of record JAAAKG020197634.1, on the reverse strand, counting down.
GGTTTTGGGTACTGATCTTAAGTGAGTAGTTTGGTTACTTCAACCGAACTGTTCGGTTATTTTAACCGAACTGCTCGGTTAAAGTGACCAAACTTGCAACAACCGAACCAGTTCGGTTACAGCAACCTATGAGTATGGTCAGTCCATATGCAACCCGTCAGTTCGTTTAGAACAACCCAACTTCTGGTTGCCGCAATCGAACCTTTCTTTGCGTGTACACGAAATGGCGGATCAAATATGGTGAAAGAGTATGCTACATAAATATTGGATTTTGTTAAAAGTTGGTATAACGGATTTTTCAAGGTCGCTGATTACGAATCTAATATCAAAAATTCCTAAAACAAAATGGTGTATATTGTTCATATTTACAATCAATTAAACGTGCAGTGTATTTTTAAATTACAATATATAACCTGAGTAATTTAGGATACTATAGTACTTATTTGAAATCTAGTGTGATATCACTTTAGGTTACAATGTGAAAGTAAAATGAAGGTTCCTCTATTTGCAGTCAACTGTAAAATTAGTACGATCGTGGATGGAAATTATTCGATCGATGGGGGACATAGTAAGTGATAAACTTACTTTGGGCATTAAGTCTACGAAAGTGTATGGAAATTTTGACGATATGTTCTTTTCTATCACGAGGGAGAAAGTTTGCGCGGAGGCACGCCGCAGAATTATTTGCAGGGCGTAAATTTGTAACATTCGTGGAAAACGATGAGTTTTGGAGTGGCCCGCACGGCTGCTTACCATTTGGTGTGAATTTCGTTTGTGTACATTCTGTGACTATGTGGTTTTGCACGATGTAGAGTTTAACTTTCTTCTTCTTCTTTTATGATCAGGGTCAACTTCAAAATTTAGGCAAGGTAAGTATGTAAAAATGCTGCTATATATAATATGCTACTATATATAACTATAATTATATATGGAGACTGAACCTAAAAATATTGTTTTGGCTATATAAATGTGGCTTCAAATCATGCAAGATTTAATTTCTGAGAACAAAAGATCCCTTTAGCTCCGGCTGGATTCTAACAACGCGTAGACTGATTTCCGGTCAGATAATCTATGGATAAGCTTCGGAGGACCGAGTATCATGTTTCTCAATGGCCTGCATGACTCTATCGATCATAGCATTGGATGTAGATTAATAATTTCAAATCATTGAGGATTTAAATTCTGTTCTTATTGTTTCGACCTTGTAAATGTAATAATTAAATATGTTACAATTTTTTCGATTTAATGTCCAGTTTGGAATAATATTAAATTTTGTTCCTATAATAATAAACATTATACAGCCACAGAAAAAAGACCATCTAGCTCCGGCGGGATTCTAACAATGTGTACACTGATTTCCAGTCAGATGCTCTACCGCTATGCTACGGAGAACCGAGAATCCTTTTTCTCACTGGCCTATATGACGCTATCGATCATAGCATTGGATGTAGATCAGTAATTTCATAGTGGAAGCTTCTAATGTGTCCCCTAAGGGTTTACATTTTTCTTTCACCTTCTTTCTATTCCTTAACACACCTCCCACACACTTACTTGATGGTGGGAGGGGGACCTACAGTTTAAGGTGGGTTTTTAATCACCAAGAGCAACAGCCTAAAGTACTAAGAGAACCTTTTTCTCTAGAGGTACCGGTCCCACGACATTCCGGAGATGAACAACTCCCTTGCTTGGCTAGTGTTCACCGCATGGGCCACCGATGCTCTTCCAGAGTGCGAGGCGGGAATCGAACCCGCAAGCCGACAGAGTGGGTCCAAAGCCTGCGCTTTAACCCCCACGACCCAGTAATTTCATATCATTAAGGATTAAAATTCTGATTTTATTTTTTCCACCCTGTAAATTTAATAATTAAATATGTTACCATTTTTTCGATTTAATGTTCAGTTTGGAATAATATTAAAATTTTTCGTGCAATAATAAACATTAAACAGCCATTTTAACACCGCGTAGACTGATTTCCGATTAGATGCTCTACCGCTCAGTTTCAGAGGACCGAGAATCATTTTGCTCAGAGGCGTACATGATACCATCGATTATCGCATTATATGCAGACCAGTCATTTAAATTCGTTTAAGATTTTATTTCTGATCTTATTGTCCAACCATGTAAATTTAATAATTAAGGATGTTGAAAATTGGAAAATATGTTGTTTTAACGGAAAAAATAAGTATTCCAATTGAACATCCCATAATTTTTTGTTGAATATTGAACTCTTTCATTGATCATTAATTTTTTTAATACAAAAGGGTAACGATTTACATGTTTTATCACTATAAAATTGAATTTAGAAACAGATTTTAATTTTATTTTTTAATACAATTTGCCGAGTCTGATAGGAGTGTTAGATTTATCTTTTTGTTCATGACGTTAGTACTTTCAAATGAAAAAATCCCTTTTTTTAAATCTTCTATTTTCCCTATAATCGTTCTGCTGAACCACAGCTTTTTACCCTTTAACCAAAGAAAATTTTTAAAATATATTTGCAGCTACCTAAAGCCTCCAAGGGTGACTATTGAAAGAGTCAGGAAATTAGAAATATTCCATAAGTCATGTGATTTATATAAAAGAAACATTTGAAGATCCTCTGTAAACATACATTTTTTAGTGGTCTATTCTTTGTAGGCATTCAAAAACTAAGAATGATGTTCTATTTAACAAATTTAAAAGTAAATTTATTTTATTTTGTGTATTAAATACTGTTTAATTAAAGTGTCAAGAGATTTGAACTATGGTTCTAGAGAATACAAAATTGGCCAAAAAAGTCAGGAAATTGTAAAAATGAAATTGTGCTCATATTCTAATTAATATAGACACATTATGCTATAATTTTTGCCTAATTTCGTACATTATATAGTGTGAAAAAAACACTGGAATTCCTTATCAATCGTCAACTAAATTTGGTCCAGAATCCAAATCCGTTTTTTTTATCTATAGACAAACGCAAAAAGCTCTACTATCACACCGATCAGTACTGTCAACGTTAAGGCTATTCGCAACAAACTACGTGACTTAATATTAAACCATTTTAAATAACTTATAAGTCCCCATTTTTTATTCTTAATATATGCAAAAATGTATACTAAGCCTTTTACAAAATTTCATCAAAACACATTTTTTTCAAGTTCTCGAAAATCACTTTATTTTTGACAATTCATTTGAGACTCTCCCTTTATATAAGAAAAATATTTGAGGCCCTTAGGGAACTAAAGTGAGTAGCTGGAATAACTCTAATAATTTGTAATAACTCTTGACTAATTTTCTCAGTTAAATTAACATGAATTCAGTTCAAATCAAGAAATTCTTTTTTAATTTAAGTAATAAAATTTTTTAACTTTTCCAACCACTCATCTTAGTTCCTTAAGACCCTAATATTTATTACTAAAAAAGCAGTTACCCACAAGTGAAAAAGTAGTTGGATTACCTATAATTCTCTAATTAATTAAACCTAATTGACGATTTACCATTATGTTCTAAATATGTTAACTTCAGAATTTTTAATTATCGAATTCATAGCAGATGTGAAATAGGGGTATATGTTTGTAAACAAAAGCATTGTTATTTAAAATTTCAACGCGGAGGTGATTTAAAATACATATATACCAATATTTGCGAGAACCAGCAAATACAATTAAATGCACTTTTCCAACGTGTACAAGTTAAAAAAAATTTTTAAACGAAAAATTCCTTTAAAATTCATATTACCAGACGGCATGGGAGTGAGATTGAAATGATGAGAATGAAATTATTGATGTAGAAATTAGTATGGATGTGGAAAATAGTATTGATATGAACAATAGTATGGATTTAAATATAAATCCAATCATGGAGTAAATCACTATTCAAAATGAAAGTTCATTTTTAAATGTGAGTGAAAAAAAGTATGCTATCAAACCGATTATACAAGGTGTTATAGAAGGTATTCTGCTTTGGATATAAGATCTGAGAAATATAAGTCACTTCTAGAAGATACGGATTTTACTATTGAAAATAAAGAAGCTATGTTGGGAATATTTCAGCAAAGCTTGTCTGGTGTAACAAATTCTCATAGTAAGAAAGGTTTACTCAGAAACTCGTATTGTATAGATAAGATTTACGGGAAAAATTTCGATTTTATAGAGGTAGAAGAAGTCGGATTTCCTACTAAGGGAAACAGAAAAAAAGTTTTACCATTACGTATCCAGTTTAAGACCGTTAAAGGATCATAGCCTGCAAGCTATTAGATTATCAATAGGTTTGAGAGCAGACAACGTGCCCCTAATTGATATTAAAAAAAAGCAGATAGCTGGCAAGTAAGATATAAGGCAAGTCAGTTCATTTGCTTGTGCTCCAGCGTTATCTTTTGGTCAGGTAGTTTCTCTAGAAAATTTAATAGATCAATATTTGGATTTATGAATTAATGTTTGCCTGTACTTAAATTACGTGAGAAGCATCACTTCTAACAATTTTGTAAACGTCAGAAAAGAAAACTGTCAGAAAAGCATCAATTTATGGAAGCTTTGCACACATTTCAGAGTCCCTCAATAATAATTCACGATGCTGTAAAATACACTCCAGAGAAGAACTGCATGTGTTGTTTCAGCAATGGGGCGCTTCCCAAAATACGTGATAAATTTTTCAAAAACTTCTGACACCGCCCCCCTGCATGATACTTTTTCCATTGCTCTTTACGAGAGGATGATACTTCGCTCAACTCCCTGCCCCCTATACGTATAACGTATTTTGTGAATGACCTAAATAGATCATTTTTTTATGGGATTGGTTTCCTTAGTTGGTACTAAAGTTACTTTTAACTTTTAAGCCTCTATGGCAATTCTGAATTATGTAGAATTAAACTACTTTTAATTGACACAAGTCACGCCAATCTACATTTATTGGGCAAAACTGTAGAGATTACATAAAACAAGGAAGTTGGTGGTTATGAAGTACAAAAAAATTATGGGTTTGACCGTCTTGTTGACTGGCTTTCCATTTTATTCAGAAGTATAAATAATGAAAATATGTAAGTACTATATATTGTTACCACTATTACAGAGGCACGAAACTGCATCTTCAAAGCTGCGAAAAATATTTCTTCAAAGTTTTAATTGGTCGGAATACATTGACTTATTACCTAAATTTCTATGCGATTCTTGGCTTTTATGATAGGAACCATATGAGGGACCTTCAAAGGTCATAGAGTAGGTTCTGGAGGCCCCAGAAATGCTCTCAGGTGAAAATCGCCAAAATGGCAAACCGTGCCTTTGGCGTGGTGTTAGCGATATTAAATATAAGCACTATATTGTATTATTAGGATAAGACTAATCAAACTAATATCATGTCATTTACTGAACTATTATGTATGGATGCGACTACAGTAACTAAACGAAACGAATTAATCACCTAATTTTACATTATTTGATAAACTTTTCACTAATTAATTTTAGCAGTAATAGTTGCTAAAAACGGTAAAAATTTACCAAATTTACCATCGAAATTTTTCTTTTATAAAGACTACAAATAATATGATGAAATAATATGATAATATGATAATAATATAATTCATGAATTCTTATTTTTGAGATGTACATTTATTTTCACTGAGAAAACTGTTTTGTTCAATGAAAAAACCAGTTGTCTTAAAGTATAACTTCGAAAAAACTACCGAAAATTCATATATAATTTAATGTTTTTTAATGTCTAATAGTTTTTATGCACATTGCTCATTTTCCTTTCAAGTGTCAATGTGTCACACACAATTTAAGAAGTTTTTACTATTTTACTTCTTACATATATTTGAGCAAATTTATTATTTTATTTTATTTAAGATGCTGATAAGCTCAGACTGCAAGCGAAGGAGTTTCGAAATGGAGTGGTCTGAATTTAAATTGGATTGGAAACGTCGTGCCCTCTCAAAAAGCAGAGATTAGAAGATCAGTTGAACATCATACTTTGAAAAGAGGCTGTTGATCAGTTACACGACATTAAAATGTCAATTTCTTCAGCTGCATTTGAACGAACTGCTGAGAAGTTAGTTCCTGCTTATCCGGTTTCCTTTCAGGATCACAATGGTCGAGGTGAAAACATGGGTTGTGGTTACTTTACGCCTGCACAGAAAATGAAGTGTACACACGGCAACGAACACAGAACAGCAAGTAGACAATTCCTTTCAGCGTCCTTAGGTATGCCAGTTAGCAAAATTAGCTTAATGCCAATGGCTCAAGCCGTCTGTTGAAATTGGCATCATACATGCCAATACTCCACAAATTTAACGGAAGAAATAAGCTTGTCTCTGAAAAAATTGTTTATTGGACCAGCAAATACTGAGCAAGAAGATTTAGAACAGATCAATAACATGGAAAAAATAATCACGGAAAAAGAGAATATCCTTCTATCAGAAACGAATAAAGACGTGGAAAAATTAATAAATAATCCTCCAGAAAAGAATATGGCAATAGAAGAATTGACTTATTATTACTTTATTTCGTGGAGATGTTTGGATATCAGCGACATTTTTGGAATAATCTGTCTTTTCCGCCAAGTGCGCCTGATATAATCCATGCTTGGCCTATTTTTCTTGATCTTACTTTTTACTTCAATCAATATGAAATGCTGAGGGGTCACACACAGGAAAAACTCGAAACAGATGGTACACAAAGTGAAAAGAAGATATTTGCATATGGACATTGGAAGAACAAAAGTTTGAGTGACACTATGAGCTACGAAGAAACTTTAAGAAATATAGGAATTGTTTGGAAATAAGATTTTAATTCTCTATTTCCAAAATTTCCGGTGAAACTTAAAGCATTCTTATAACTTTATTTTCCCTGTAGTTTTTGTGATCTGACAAAGTTATACTATTTTCTAGGAAATTAATGGACCTCAAGGAACTAAATGCACCACCTAATACCTTCGGCTGGGCTGCTTCTATAGGTGAGATTTTTAAGTTTTATGGTTTACACACAAATCTTGCATATATACGGAATGGTGGTAAATAATTTCTCCATCTGGTTCTAAAATCCGAACTAGAAATTATAAGCAAAATTTTACAGATGCATTTTATTTTTGGCTTAAAAGTATTTTTACATTTGTTTAGTGGACTTTAAATAATTATTGAAGAGTAAAAAAAAGTTTTCATCGAAAACAAAGTCTTTCAGATAGAATTTCCATGTTAGTAAATAAGAAACACATTTATTTCCAAAGATTTTTCTAAAAAAAACTCTTTTATGTGCAAATTCAAATGCATCTTTAAATTCCTACGTCCTCTTTCTAGTTGTGATTTTGGGGATCAGTTGACTTATCATAGTTTAGCCATTCCTAATAAATCATGTTATTTTATTCTGCTTGCAGATAATGAAGACACTTTGAATTTTTTTGGAAGATATATCAGTGATCTATAATTGTTCTTTTATTACGGCATTACAAATTCTGTTTGGCACCTTCTTTATTTTCAACAAAGCTTTTCCTAAAAAACAATTCAAAAACTTTATTTCCCGATATTGCAAATAAAGCAACTGAGGGAGCACGTTGAAAGAAGATCTGTTAAGGTTTTTCAAATGAACTATCTAAGGTACGCCTTTGAAAAATAGTGACCCTGATAAGGAGTAATGACACATTTTAATATTAAACAAAGAATATTTGCCACTATTCTTAATGAATTTGTTTGAAGTATGAACAGTGTTAAGTTTAACTTTTGACTTCACCAAACGAGTTAGAAAGACAAATAATATTTCCAAAACGATGTCACATTTATTGCACTATATAATTTAGAAAAAATGTACTTCTGCAAGTTAATTTGATCAAATCAGAATAATATTATTCAGAAGTATTCACAAATCTTTGAATTTTAATTTTTCATGAGCGATAGTAGCTTAAAATCTTATAATATTGGACGGAAATGTATTTGAAGAGCAACTAAAAATATTGGCGGTGTGTTTTCATTGAAAAAACCAAAGAATTTGATTGTAACTTCGCATTGTTAGATTTACTAAATATTAATTATTTGTTAAATACTTTACGTGCTTGGCATTGTGGAGACAACAGCAATTATATAATGTTTGAAAAAATAAAATAGTGTTCTTTCAGTTTTCATAATTTTGTATACATTTTTCTTCATTGCAGTTTCATTTTGGATGAAAAATAATTAGCAATAATAAACTTTATAATGGCAGTAATTTTAGTGCCTTTATAATGGTGCTAATTATTATTCAGTAATTCTGGTTATTTACTATGTGCCACACCGATCTTATAATTTCCATCGTCGCAAGATGTAAATTTACACCAACTTTTTTTACAGTATACACAGTTTTTAAAAATATTTTTTGATTTGACTGTTGATATAGTGGGATCCATCATATTAAAATATCAGAAATAAGCTTAATCTTGATAAAATTTCATACTCGTTTATCATCAACGTAGAGTATGATTTGTATAAATCTCCTTCCGACTAACAGCCTGCCGTTTTTTTTTGTTGAGATTTTAGTGAGTAATACTTTGATATTCCTTTTTATGATGTTTGGCATCTCATAAACGATACCCAGCTTTTCAGAAAAATTTATTTTTCTATAATGTTTAAGCATTCTTTTTGAGCTTCGAGGTAATTCGGATTTTACGAGAACAAGTATTTGCCTCCTGGTAATTGAAAAAGTCTTATTTTCAGATGAAGCTTCTTAAAGATATACAGAAAATATTTGTTTATGAAAAGTTTTTGATTACAAAAATAAGAAAGAAGTCAACATAGCTAACCGACAGAACACCGTTTCACAGTAGTAACTTTACGTGCTATTGTAAATACAATAAAATAAAATAATGTTTCACCTATTCAATAATATTCAAGTGCTTACTTTTCAGAGACGATTCCATTGCGAAACTCTTACTTTCAGAGTCAATCACGAAGTAAAAAAAAATTTTATTGTTATTGCATGAGGCAATAAGTTACACGTTTACTGCTAAGACTTATCTATAAGTAACGAAACCCTTGACAAACAATTTTTTTTAGGGGAGTTTTGGCCACCTTTTTTCGATTTTTGCCCACTGTGATTTAAAATGGGATTTGTTGGCATAACAATTCTCGACGAGAATAAAATCTGTGCCGCTTTCGCAGGGGGATGTTTTCCGAGTTTTAATCGTACGTGCCGTTGAGAATCTAAAACTTCGAATTAAGAAATGTGTTGAAATATTTCCATTTCAAGCTTGCAGAAACACACAATAAATAAAAAAAAAATTAGACAGTAATATACTGTTAACTTTTTATTATTAATTGTGCATATATCTATATTATTCACTGTTTTATAATTATTTATATAATTATTATTACCAGTTTATCGTGAGTTTTTCTGAAAATTTTCCCATGTCGAAGAATCTCAGACATGAATTAGCCCAAGCGGAACTGTCGCGGGGAATGCAGGATCGAATTCACGCCTGAGATCGGAGGAAAACTGCTGTTTTCTGGTAGTATTTTGTTAAATGATGCTAAAATTAATCAAATTTGAATAGATGTCTACTCAATTCAAAAAACATGGTGTTTAGACAACCTACGCTTCCCGCTAACAACCGAAATAGGCGATGTGGCGGAGAAAGGGCGCATAAAAGGATAGAGCTAGCAATGCCGCGTTCGCAACTTGTGTTGTTGAGAAGTAAAAATGATGACGGATAAGACCAGGCGAACTCCGAAAACTCAAAGACAATCATAATTACCGACGCGGAGTTTTCCCGAATTTTTGAGTTACTATTAAAGAAACTAGAAGTACGTGTGCATTCGACAGCCTCTCGCAGATTATAAAATGCCTTCTCTGTGTCACGGGCCCAAGGTCTCATATTTTAATAGGGGAATTGCCGGAATGAAAATTTATTTTGCATCATTTCGCAGGGGCAATGTGCGAGTAACGCTTCATCGTGATTCCTCTTTAGGTTTCATTCCAGAAAGCTAGCTAGTAACTCAATTTACGAGGCATGCGGTAGTTACGCATCAAATCGAGTCGGTACACGTTATCGAATCCATAGGAACGGCCGAATTACGCTTGAATGATGAGGTCATTATTTGTGAGGTTATTTCAGCTAGAACTCCGTTAGCACACTTCGTAGTTAAGGGAATATTAGGAACAGTTTATCTAGAGAGACTAGGTATCGAATTACTTGCTTCTTTATTCCCAACCGATTACTATTGAAGTCGCCGGAATTAAACAAAAAATTACATATATAGGAATAATATAAAATCAAAAAAATTGTGATTGCAGGCGAAAATAAGGACGGCAGTGATTTAGGTTTCCAACCAAACGTACGTGTTCCTCGACAAAGTGCCGCCCCTAATTCAGATAACGTTGCGAAGCAGACGGCCCGATCAATCGCAGATACGCTGGCAATTCAACAAGCGGCCAGTCACATTTCTGTTCACGGTGGAAGAAATAAACCCTATTTGCAATTTAATTCAGGGCATAGTAACGTGCGTTACGCTAGCCTGCGAATTAGCCTTGATCACAGCTTTCTTTGGTCGGTTAACAGGAATCTCACGGGAATGTACTCGGAACATGGAATTTGAAAGTAGAACTGAACTTATGGATGTGCTAAAAGACCAGTTCGCTCCTGGCAAGACCTACGAGTGGTAGGTTGTCGAGATTTATCGTCTGAGGATGAATCGCGATAAAAGAGTTAACGATATTTTTATGCCGTTTGCACTCTTATCAGAGTGGCGCAACCACAATGATACCAATTCGCGCAGCGGTTCTAAGAAAATTTATATGGGTTCTACCAGAGGATCTCTCGAATGCAGTCAACGCCAGAGATCCGAAGACTCTGGAGAGCACTTTCAAGCATGCTAAACATGCAGAAGAGCGCAAATGACCACAGAAATCCTCACGGTGTACGGCCTATCGAGCCAAGTTTCAAACGACGGAACCGATATCGGAGCACCCGGAGCAATATTACGGCGAAAGGCAATCTTCCTCGAAGTCTACACGTACGCTGAGTTATGGTTCCCAAGAGGAGAAGCGCGCCGCCGGTTTCGGGCATTCATGGAATTCTTCTCCAATAAACTCGTATTACCACGTGTATCTGACACCGAAGCGCGGTTATCTACCTGCGTATGCGAAGGCCTATTCAGAGCCAACAAACGTGTCCTACTCGCCCTCGAATAACAGGACATTCCAAACTGAGCAACAGAGAACGTCAACAGTGAGCCCTCGCCGGTCAGCGCTAATTAGGTGCTATCTCGACGCTGCCTTGTGGTTGGTGCTATACAGCTCGACTCGTTCTCCGCCACGTCGCTAAAATAAAAGAAGATATAGGGGCGGCCTAATTAAAGGCTGTACTTAAGCAAAACATCTAAGGGTAGATCTAAAGCATTTCCGGCAAACATTAATAATTTTACAAAACACAAGACAAAAAAACAGGAACAACTTTCTTCTCGCCAAATCCATAGCATCGAGGGTCCTGTTAGGGCATGTAAGGGCTTCTTTCTACATAAAGATTACTGGTTACTAAGGCTACTAAGTTCTTTCCCAAAGCCTGAGTAATAATGAACCGCGGTCATCTCTAGCTCTAGAGACATGCAAGTGTTCCAGACACGTTCCGAGACTATTGGAGAGAGCAACGGAAAGACGGAAACTAGATTCAACACGAGAATCTCAATTCTTGTTTATGAGAGGCGCCGAGCAAATCTCAGTCTTCTGTACGCATCAAAGCTCGGAAATCCCTCGATCTCCACCGCTGATTAAAGGTTGAAGCATAAAAATATTCCTTTAGAGAAAATCTTTGAATATCATCGCCAGACGAGGCGTGCACTTTATTTTGTAACAAATTAATTTCAAGCTGTCGATTTATTCGTCCCAAAATTTATAACCGCATATCCCTGGGCAAAAATCTTATCCAGTATAGGTTTTTAAATCTACAATTAACAACATACTACTAAAAAACAAATTTTTACGGAAATATAAAGATAATCAACTTCACTATCTTAAGGATTAAATACAAAACATTTCGCAAGAGACTAAAACTGACTTTCAGAAATAGATAGAAAAAGGAGAAGCTAAAATAATCAAGAAACCAAAGATATAATGTAGAATTTTTACATATTAGTGGCACTACTTCCTGAAAATCTTGAAGTAACTTAGATTCTACATAATTAGCTAGACTCTATATCTCGAATAATTTTTTTGAGTGCAAAACCTGTTCCAGGCCACTTTAATTCTCAAAATTCAAATTTCAAAAAAATGATATGAGATTCTCAGAAATAAGGAGCAACTAAATTCAATTCAAAAGACGCAGTGTACCAGCTTCTCCCACAGTCAGCTCAGACTCGATACTTGGGCGTGTTTCGCAAATAAAGGGGGTTCATAACATCAGCAAAATAAATACCTCTATATTCATAACAATTAGTGATAATAATTTATTCATATGAACGAAATTAGAAATAATTGAAGGTCTAGTTTCACATAATCTTACAAATAAGTATCTTAAGTCTCGACATAATGCAAAGGTTCACAATCTCAAACAAATCGGCCTAGGCTCTAACCATAAAGATATGTACTCATTTCCAATATATGAGAAATCTTAAATCCTAACTTAAAAACTCGATATGTAAATCGATATGTAAATCCCAAATGTTAGACTTCTCTATCCGGAATTTTATGAAAGGAAATTTCAAAAGAAAATCACTTAGCTGTAAATTCTTTTAATTCATTAACCTAGGATTAAGCTGAACGAATTCAGATTCAAATTCTTTAACTAAAACCGATCTCTTAAATTAAAGAGACACATGCTTACAAGTACTCAATTCCCGGCGGTAAAAGTTCTTACAAACATTCAATAGAAAGGGTTCTGGTATAAGGGGGGGAGTTGCTAGGGACACTTGAAGGGGACTCAATCCATGGTATTTCAATAAAAATGTTTGGTAATCCATATTTTTAAGGTTAAAAAAAGTTAGGATAAATATTGACTTGTGCACAGTTCTATAAAATTCCACATTTAACTAACAAAGCAAAGGGGTTCACTCAATAATTAATTGAAATTTTGGAACATTAAAAGTCCATACAGGGATGCGTGACAGGGGTTAAATTCAAATGGTCAAATATTTTTGGGGCAACAATTGACTAGGAGGTCACTTCAATAATTGCGCAGTAAAAATTCAGAAGGAAAAAAAGTCATTTCATTAATAAAATAGATTATCACTACAAATGATCGGAATATACAATATTCTTTCGATAAAAGGCTTAGTTAAGGAGCCTCCGCCTCGATCACGTGTCAAAATATTTTTACAAAAGTAATAAGATTCTAAAATTTTAAGACGACCGTCCAGGACTCGGTCTCAGCATTTCTTCTCCTTCTTTCCTGCGTTCTTATTCTTTATGAGGCCGTTACGGTAACAGGGTACTGGGTTTATATTCCAGGGCCGTGTGAATAAGTGGAGTTTTGTTTTTGATGAGTCGTTAAGATTTTCCGTAACTTGCAGCGTTACTGAAAGACTGGCCAGCATCCTAACATGGCCCTTACAGCTGATTTGAGTCTAGCAGATGGCAGTAGATGAAAAGGCGAGAAAATTCAAATGGCTTGGGTTGTGTGTCGATGGAATTTGGCAGTATTAAGAGTCTCGATTGGCGTCCCATAAGAGTCTCGAAGTCGACAGAAATCCCTTGATATCCCATGATATCTCGACGAGTTTGGAACGTTTCAATAAAAATAAAGAACCGACACGAATAAGTCCTGAAAATTATAAATCTTAAATCTGGCCCTAGTCACGGACTTTCCGTACCACATTTCGTACGAGGTTAGGGGTAAAAACACTATTCCTGACGAAATAACTGAAAGCGGACAATCATTCAACAATCCCTTGGAAATAATAAACGCTTTTATGAAGAGTGTTGAAAAGGCGGCATCTAAGCTCAAAGCGAAGATGACCTCTGGTCTCTATTAAGTTCCCAGCTTCATTGTTAGCGACTGCGCTAAAGCCCTAGCCAAACCTTTGCTAACTATAGCTATAATAACAGGGATATTTCAACAAAGGTGGATATCGGTTAAAGTTGTAGCAGTTTAAAAAACGGAAAGTAAAAAGGAACTGTCTAATTACCGCCCTATGTCCATAAGGTACAATTTTTCGAAACTCTTTGAAAAGTCCATGACAGATAACGTACAGAGATTCATATCTCGATCCAACTCGAAAATCACACAACTTCGCGAAAACTGCTCTTTACAAACATACCGATAAATCTGGCAACACTGTAGTTAGACTATTTCTCAGGCAGGGAGCACATTGTGCAATATAATGCAGTCGTTTCACAACCATACACGCCCACTTTTGGTGTACCGTAAGGGTCTATCTTTGGCTTTTCGCTATTTTATTGTATATATAAATGACGTTGTGAGCAATATTGAATCGTTCATACTGATATTCGCATACAACAAAGAAATATTTAGAATAATTATCCAAATTGAAAATGCGAGGGAAATATAGACTGACTTTGATTCTATTGTCTCATGGTATGATAAAAATAGATTAAATATCGAAACGCGGATTATCTTAATCTTTGTAAGAAATAAAAATGTTATTCTCAAGCTAAACGGCGGACTTTCACGTGTTGGATGTTTTTATTTAAACTAGTGAGAAATGAAGGTGAAGTTCTTCCATAATAGGCTGCATCCAATTCAAAACCCCAAGCACTCTGCCAGATACGTCGTGCCTTTCATCTTTAAAATTCCAGTTTCAGTGATCGACTTTAATTCGACAATCTTTGTAATGTTTAATCACATAAATCTAATGAACGAGAGAGCAGGGATGAATGTGATCAACGATATCAACAAACATTAGGGAAAATGTGTTTATAAATAACCTCAACCGTTACATTTTAGCCAGCCACGCTTAGAAATTAATTCGTTATTAATCATTATTATGTATTAAATTTTTAATTGTCCATTTGCCAAGGGCATATCTTCAGTAAAAAAATAAAGAAAGGACTAACCCTAAAAAGCGGAGTTGCTGTGCAGAAAACAAAAAAACAATTTAACACGTGTGATCTGAAATGTGGGTTTTTAAACATCAGATTCAAAATATTTTAGCTCAATTGCGCTTCCCAACATTTAAATCAACCGTATGCTTGTATTAAAAGATAAAAATAGTAGATTTAAAATAATACAAGCTTAAAAGCTTGTAGATTGGACTCTTTTGAAAATGATTTATTTCAGAGAATATTATTAATATATTCTAGAAGAAATCCTGTGCATATTATATGTACATATATATATATGTACATATATTTTAAAAATAGTATTTAAATAAATTATTCTTGTTAAGGTTCACCTATTATTTGTTCATAACTAAAAAGCCAAAGCAAAAACAAAGATTTCAGAAAAAACAACTTTCTAAAGTTTCTCTATAAAGATAGTTATAAACATTAAAAAAAATTTTAATAACTATGTTTGCTAACGTGCATTATTTATTACTTTAATAAATTAAAAGTTAGTAAAAAGTTAAAAATTTCTGAAAAAGAACAACTATGCAGGACTAATAAAAAAGAACATTGTTATAATCAATAATCATTTAAAATTATTAGTAAAATTAATATTTTCAACTATAATTATGTGTTAGAGTTGTTACCCTGTCAAATTTTTCTAACCATTCTAATTTGTACCATTCATTTACAGCTATACTCCATCTAATATTTTGAGTATACTCTTTGATAATCCTTAGACCTAGATTTAGTTGCTCTTTATTTTTAGTATGAATCTTGAGATCATTCATGTAAAATACATGAGTGATCTAATGCTTTCGATTTTCACGTTTGACACAGAAGTACCCTTGGAAATGGCGAAGTGAGATAGATAGTGGCAATAATTTGAGGAAGAAGAGGGGATGGCTGCTGGGTTGACCTGAAAGACGCGTCTCTTAGGTCACGTTGTTAGTTGTTGCACGATATTTTCCAGATGAGGTAGTGAATCTGGTATTCTAAACCGGCATCAATCTTTCTATGTACCTCAAGATGCGTGGATGAACCTCCTTGACTAGACCCGAATTAAAAAACTCCTGAATAAGAAAATTCGCGACAATCAGAAATATGACCGTGTTTGAAAATTCCCGACAGAAATTCGACGAATTATTAAATACACTTACCATAAAATTCCAGAATTTAAGAAATTAAAAAATGTTTCCTTTTTATATATTATTTATTTAAAAGAAAATAAAAATAAACATTTTTTAAAATAATTTTTTTTCAATAATTAAAATTTTATAAAGTAATTCTTCAAATTTAAAAAAACATTAATTTAAAGAATAAATTTATGCATTACATTTTTTTCTTCAAAAGGTGAATAGTATTGACTAATTTTGTTGTTCTCAAAACACAAATTGTTAATTGAAAGAAATTCAACCACAACTTGTCGCTCCCAATTTACGCCAAACTTTAATTCGGTTTTTTCAATTTTGAGCCCTTTGATTTTAAAGTAGTTGTTCATGAAAAATTCCCTAGAAATATAACTGTCCCTAAATCCAGTGTCCAAACGAGCATCTGTCACATGAGTCTTCAATTTATGTATTTCTCTATTAGCTGATTCTACTCTAACAAATTTCTTTTTCAATTCATAACGAAGAAGTAGGATCACAGAAGCGATAATTAAAAATTGCGATTAGGAATAATCATTTTTACCTTATTACAAGTTTTATCATGAAATTTAATCCTTTTTGAACGCCTTATAATCCTTAACAATTTTCCCTTCCCACGAGAAAGGCTGAGGTTATAAATTTCGAGGATTCTACAAATGAGACGCCATTCTGAGCAGACTTAGGTGCAGTGTTTGCCTTCCAGAACTTTGAGCCATTTTCCTAAAGTTCTAAGAATTTATTTTTCCAACCGCGGCTTGATCGTATGATATCAATTAAACCGTCATTTAGAAAATGCTACCTTTTATAGATTTTTCATTTTAAATAAATATATTCCTGGTCCCATATTGGGAAGTTTTTTTATCTTGAATTCCTAGGATACAGTGAATTTATATTTCAAGATTTCTGATTTTTAAATTCTGATTTTTCTTTGTAAAATTATTCTCCCAAATCTTTTTAAATGGGTTCCCGAATGATAACGGGTCTCTCATTAAAAGAAAAATGTCGATTGGTATAAGCAAAACCTTTCATCATTATTCCATAAAAAAAGTATTACGTTGAGTACTGTAGTGTCACTTTGTTTTTTATTTCTTTGATTGATTAGGTTGGCATTTTTAGGTTCTCATCATTCGATGGGTCGCGTAAGAATGAGCGAGTTGCTCTCCAACTCCGATCAAGTGAATCAAAACCTGCGATAGGACATAGATCAAGAAAATCTATAAAAGATCACTTCACTTACTTTTTCTTCAATTCATATTTTCTTTGAAAACATTTGATTATTTTATTTCGCGATTCTCAGTCTTTCGTTTCCTACCTTATTTTATCTCAAAGGACCGGTGTATGTCATAGAATCTGGCGAAGGATCCGAAGGGAGTCGATAGCCAAACGAGTACTCGGATTAGATGCTTGGCGCCGAATGACTCTCATTCGATTCTATCGTTATCGTAGAGGTCTCGTTCACGCGGACTCCTCGATCCCTACTTTTTGAAGTGGATCCGCACGTAACGGCACGTGTTTCGCGCAGCGGTACATGTATCTATATAATTCTTCTGCTTAGAAATTTGCAAATGACTCAAAAGCGTATCTATTTTCGCTTTCACCCGCTCGAGGATGAATTTTATAAATATAGATGATTTCACGGTTAGGAGAAAATTTAGGGAGAGATTTTCTTGTTTGTTTATACAATTATTTTTATTTTAAATTCGATAAATAATTTTTAAATACTTTAAATATTAATAATATTTCTTTGATCCAGATATTTGATGATTGTATTTTCAATAAATGAATAATATTTATTAAGAAAAATTTTTTTTAAATGGTTTAATTCGGGAAAGCACTGCTAACTAATTGATTTTTGAAATAATAATATTGGTATTTAACTGAATATCAATATAAATTATTAGAAAGAAATATAAGATATTAATCATTATTCAAGGAATAATTTTTAAAAATCACAGTAAATATTTGAGTCAAAATTAAAAATAAAAATGATAAAAATAAATTTAGCACATAAAACTACATACATACAACATAATAATACAGCAGGCCTAAGTAGGGTTAACAGGCGCGGTGGACCTACGAACTTCGAAAAGCTCAATAGAGCTGGACAGCGCTCGTATGGGGTAGGAGAAACTCGATGTCTTGAGGATTGGCTAAAACGGGCGAATGCGACATGCAGTGACGGCATTTTAAGTGGAGGAGAAAAATCAGCAGAGGAAAAAAGACAAGGGAAGAAGTGAACGAACATTCAGAGGGAGGTAAAAATTCTAAGAAACGGATAAAAACAAAAATGCTGGAAAGAAAGAAGGGGTAGGGGAACTTGCTGATAAAGATTCAAGCCATGTTAACGGGCTTTTAAAAGGAGAAATGTGGGATGATGAAAGATATGAAAGACAAAGAGGAGCTGAAGCAGGAGGTACAAAAATATTGAAGAAATGAGATGAGTGGGAAAAATTAAGGAAAGGTGAAAAAGAGAAAGTCTGGGAAAATGGAAAGCATAGGAAAATAGCAGAGAGAATATGATGAAAATAGGAAAAGGGAGATGAATATAATAGAAGAGAGAGTGTAAATATCAGAAGTGAGCGTTGAGCGAAGATATATTGAGTTATTATCGAGCCAGGACACAATAGAAGGAAGTGTAGCCTTACGGGTAGAAAATAATAAATTGCGTAGTAGATTGATACATATCAAAATACAAATAGAGTTGCTTAGCAATAGAGTTGCTAAAGGGAAGAACAGAGAGAAGAGCAAATCTGACCTGACAGGAAAGGACAAGTAAATGGTTGGTTGAGCGGAGGGCATGGGGGGAAAGAAGCAAAGGTAGCAGGGAAATAATAGGGAAAGATAGAAATTAGGTAAAAGGAGAGATGTGGATCTGGGACGAAGAAATAGAAGAACTGGGAACTTGCCAAGCAAGGCAAGGCCCGGATAAGGATAAAGAATGTTTCAGGATTAAAAAGTAAGGACAAGGATTTTCGGGGGAAATTTACCAAATGGAACGTATTAATGATGAGCGAAATATGGGCCTTTTAGATTTACAAAAAACGCGTACACTTTGTCACCCTTTTTGACTAATTCTCTATCCACAACGTGCTGCAAAACGTAAATATTGTCAATAGTACACCTTCCCTTCCAAAGGTCCGCCTGTGTTTTTAGCAGTAAGCCTTTCCCCTTAACATCCTTCCGCAGCCTATCTGCCAGCACCATCGCGTATATATTGTACGCCGTATTCATTAGCGTAATTCCTCTATAATTTTCCTGCATCTCCCTTTTCCCTTTTTTATACAGTGGTAAGATAACCCCCTCCCTCCACCCTCCTGGGAATCTACCCCCCCCTCCTCGCTATACTTTCCCCACTAGCCCCTTCAGCCTCTCCCTTATCTCTTGTGTGCCTAACAGCTATTCTTCGTTCTTTACCCCGTCCAGGCCGGCTGCCTTAGACCTTTTCAACTTCCTTATCTGCCTCATTATCCCCTCGTCGCTCAGCTCCTCTCCATCTACCTCCCTAGTTCTTCTGATCCCCTCATCTCTCTTCCGTGTGTCTGATCCCTGAAATGAATCTTTAAAAAATTCGCTCTATTCGTCACTCCCTATCTTCTCACTTATCTCCACCCTACGTTTTCTAAACCTATTAATTATCTTCAACACGTTCCCTTCTCTCCTAACATTTCTCAACTCCTCTTCCTGCTCTTTTTCCTTTTCCTGCTCTTTCTTCTTACAGATTATGCTAAACTCCTTTCTCATTTCTACGTGCTCCTCCCTTTTGCATTCCCTTCCTTTAACTCCTTTTACTTCCTTTTAACCTTTGTTTTCATCATTTTACATTCTCGAACTCTCCACGGCTTCACCATTTCTTTTTTCTTCTTTCTAAATACCCTTTTTTGCACACATCCTTTTACTTTATCTTTCAGATTCTTCCATATCTCTTCCACCGACTCCCCCTTAAAGCTTACGTTTCCCAACTCCTTCTGATGCTTCTCTATTGCTTTTCTCGTCCATGAAACCCTCTTCCCTAAAATTTACCCCTCTTACTGCCTCCCTCAACCCTCTGACGTCGCCTATCAGCACTCCGAGAGCCTCCTTCTCTGCCTGTCCCTTCATTTTTATGGGGGGGGGCGGGGGCTACGTGTCCGTGCGCTCTTTTTAAAGGGACTCTCTAGCGCGCTTTTCTCTGGACTATCTTTGCTGTCTCTTTTCCTCTTCAAGAGACCCTCCCCTTTGCTCGCGCTAGACGCTCTCTCTCTTGCTTTGGCGTTTCCTTCGTTCCGATCTTTCCCTCTCCCTGACGCGCCACTCGTCCTCTTCGAGTTCACTACATGCACTACCAGTACTCTCGCTGCTCACCTCCCGCTCTTCGTTCGGTAACTGTGACCTATCCATGCAAAGAAGTACCTACTGCAGCCAACCGATGTCTCTCAAGGCTGTTCTCGCTTACCACCCCAAATTTTGCTTTTCATTACACGATTTCCTCCCTCACAGCCCCTACAGATACACTTTACTTTCCTGTAACAACCCCGAGAATTACTAGAACCACCCTTGCCCACAATGAAGTACCAAACTTCTGGCCACAAAACTACCCCGCTCCCTTGCCAACCTAAGCTCACTTTCCCTAATTAGCCAAATTCCAC
Source organism: Druon quercuslanigerum (assembly GCA_010014905.2). NCBI lineage: Eukaryota > Metazoa > Arthropoda > Insecta > Hymenoptera > Cynipidae > Druon > Druon quercuslanigerum. The sequence continues at coordinate 3,071 of JAAAKG020197634.1, read as the reverse complement.
CCCACAACTACAATGACAATTAGTTTTTAACTACCCAATTCACCCCTCACAACTCTACTCACCTTTTAATCTTCCACCCTTACACTCTTCTCGCAGCTTTCATACATAATCCGCAAAAAACCTCTCACCACCTGTCACTGCAACTTTCTCCTACGGCCACCAACATACAAGTACCGCTAGTCCTAGTGTAGATTCGGATCCTATCTATTTACTTTCTGCACTCATTTGGTGCCACCTTTCTACTAGATTTCCCCTTGCAGAAAGTTGAAGCTGGTTTTGGTTCCATATTATCTGATTTCTACAATTGGCAGTGTGTTGATATCACTTGCGATTCTAGTGTGTTTAGTTTCCAAAGACCATCTATTTTCTCTTGGCAAGCATGTCATTATCGCTTTCGTCACACCCAAAACGCTAGGGCTTGTAATTAAAATAGAATGTTCTAATTCGCTTTGAGTTTCACCCGAGTCCAATAGAGCACGCTCACGTATATGCCTTGATTTAAGGACATCGACTTAAGGAATAGAACAAGTAATTTGGATGTGACGTTTTAGATTGACTGATAAATTTCAGTATTTGTTTATTGAAAATATGTAATGGGTAGTTTTCGGCATGAGAAAACCAATTCTAAAGTTTATTTTGCCTAAAGTCAGGCACTTGTGCATTTCCGATACAAACATTAACTAAAATCAATAGTTTATTATTCACTCAGAATGCGTAAATTAGTGATTTTTGTTTGTTCATTTTTCCTAAAATTTATAATTGTAATTTTTTATAAATTAGTGGTATGAACAAATAAATTAAAACGTATTGTATAAGAACGATGCGCTATAGATTTATTTTAAATGGGAGCGATGCCTTTAGTATAGAAAATACGCAAAAATATCAAGCTATCTATCAACTTTGCCGCGAGAATTCTTGTTATATTTACTGCTGTATAAGATTTAAGACACCAACAGAATATTCCTTGAACTTCAAAGGATACGTGAAACATGAAACAGATTTCTGCAAAAACTTCTGCTTCTTGAAATGCGCTCATTGCGAAAGACATTATTGCCTCAACGATGCACTGGAACACCGCGACAACATGGAGTCCTAAAATATATTAAATATACGTTCATAAGATGAATGAAAAATGAGCCAAAAAAATTACTCGATTTACATATTATACACGAGTAATGAGCTATCGATTTTAGTAAATGTTTGTATCGAAAGGACATAAAAATCCACTCTTATTCCAAAATAGACTTCAGAATCGGTTTCTCGTGCCAGAAAACCCCCCTATACACATTTTTAATTTGAAAAAGGAAATACAAATACTGAAATTTACTATTTAATCTATAAATTCAAACAAAAATTACTTAAAATGTTTAAATTCCATTAGGAAAGCTGGTCATCACAGTCGTGTTTGTATACGAGAGTACTACATAATGGCATAAGTGCTTATGCTAGAAGCCTGTGATCAGTATTTATGTCTTCTACTGAGCTTGAGAACATCATCCTCTTCCCATGGAATGCTATGCCATCAACTTTAGACACATTGTATTTTCTCGTAAAATTAACCAAATTTTTTTCCTTCAAATTTCCAAATGTTCTTCCCTGATTAGCATTAAAAAGTCATCCTTGTATCCCTAGATATAGTACCCTTCCTTATTTGTCCTACGAAGCAGAAAATCTGTAACAATGCATGGTTTGGCAAGCCGCACTCTGTCGCCTCCAAACAGATGACTTCTGGAGGGGCACTACTAAAGGAACCCTCTATATCCAAGAAAGTGCCCAAAGCATACCCCTTTTGTTCCACCAGCGGCTACAATTTTGCCACGAAAGCATGGAGAGCAGTTTCTGCAGAGTCGGTGTACTGTTAAGAGCACATGAATCGTCGCAATTTTAATTTCCTCAAATTCCGAGAGGTTCTGGACGTAGAATGGCAGTGAATCACTTATATAACATCGGTTCTTATTTATTCATACTTATTCAATAGTAAGAAAGAATAAGAAGTTTACAAAAAAATATATCGATTAATGAGTTTCACATACTCTTGCGACTTGCTTCTATTACAGACTGGTAACGACTGACTCCCTTCTACCTACAATAACCTCCTAGCTTCGTCTTGCCTATAGTCCAGCAGCACTGTATACGTACACTATGCATATTACGTACAGTATGAATTTATTTGTAACTTAACACGCCTCCTTAAATTCATACTATTCTTTAAATCAGTTTCAATGCACTTCTGAATTTTCAAATATAATGCTACCAAAAGATTTCGTAAATATATCTGCTAAGTTATTTTCTGAATCTACTTTTTTACAGTGATTATCTTTTTCTCTACATTCTTATGTGCAAAATGACAATTAACCTCGATATATTTTGACTTTTTAGTGAAATTTCCATACTTGGCAATCGCAACGGCGCCTGAGTTGTCCTCTTATATATTTATAAGTTTACTCATCTTTGATTTAAACTCTTCTAACAAATTAATCAATACTTTTAATTTACTTACTGACTCTGAAAGAGTGACATACTCAGCTGCTGTTGATGACTTAGTTACTGTAACATTTATATATTCTTTAGACCATTCGAGTACTCGCCGATTCAGGGCTGGTTGAGATTGATCTAATCTTGATAATAAATATTTTTTTTGTATACTGTTTGAATAAATGTACCAACTAGTGTCATTTACAGATATCAATCTATAAAATATAATTCATTGGCAATTTACTCAAACTTTACAAAAAAAGAAACTTTAGGCAATCTTATTTCTTCTTCACCAATTCCAACTAATGTTTTGTCGTTTTCGATTCTCAATTTCAAAAATGTGAAATAATTGTTAATTACAAATTCTTTTGATATGTCTACTGATCCCAAATCGAAACGAGCATCAATGGCAACGAGATTCATTTTGATTAACAAGTTTAACTTATGTCCTTCATTTTTCTTTTAAAATTTAATTGGGATTCCCAAAAGCGATAGACAATTCTTGAACTTGAATTCTTAAAATAATGTGAAAACTATACGGTCTGAATCTTTAATTGCTGTCGACTTTCAACTTCTGTCGCCTTTTCTCTATTTCC
>JAAAKG020197623.1:0-23911 GCA_010014905.2 Druon quercuslanigerum | reverse complement strand
AAAAAAATCTCTAAATATTTCAATAATTTGAAGAAATTTTAACGGATTATAAAGATTTTTGGATATTTTCAAACCTTCCATGGAAATTTCAAGAGCTTTAGTAAGAATAAAGGAATTTCCACAGATTTTATAGGATTTGCAATATTTTAAAGTATTTACGAAAATTTTAAGTAATTCGAGTTAAGGGGGAAAATTGCTTGTATTAGTTCCTTGGGGAGCAGGAAACACTCGAATATAAAGTTCAAAGAGAAATTGAACACTTAATTTAAAAAAATTGTCTTCATTTTTATTCTGACGAGTTTGACCAACAATTTTTAATTATTGTTCTTAAGGAATTTTTATAAGATTTCAATAGTTTCAGGAAATTTAAAGGATTTTGAAGATTTTAGGGTATTTTTAAACAGTGCATGGAATTTTTTAGAAATAAAAAGATTAAAAGGATTTCAAACAATTTGGAAGAATTCAGAGATATTACAAAATATTTGAATTGACTTGAAATAAATCTTTAAATATTGTAATAATTTGAAGGGATTTTAAAGGATTTTAAAGATTTTAGGATACTTACAAACATTCTACGCAATTTTCAAGCATTCCATGGCAATTTTAAGAGCTTTAGTAAAAATAAAGGGATTTCAACAGATATTTAAGGATTTGTAATATTTCAAAGTATTTACAAAAATTTCAGTAATTTTTGAAATATTTCAGTTACTAAAAAATATTTCAATTGATATTATTCATTGAGATAATTTTTGAAACATTCCATGAAATTTTTAAAAGCTATGAGCAGTTTGAAGGATTAAATTAAATTATTAATTTAAAAGGGTTTCAAACATTTTTTAAAGAATTTGGAGATATTAAAAAATATTTAAATAGACTTGAAATAAATCTTTAAATATTGTAATAATTTGAGGGGATTTTAAAGGATTTTAAAGATTTTTGGATACTTACAAACATTCCACGCAATTTTCAAGCATTCCATGGAAATTTCAAGAGCTTTAGTAAAAATAAAGGGATTTCAACAGATTTTAAAGAATTTGTAATATTTCAAAGTATTTACAAAAATTTCAGTAATTTTTGAAATATTTCAGTAATTTAAAGTGATTTGAATGGATAATAATCATTGAGATAATTTTTGAAACATTGCATGAAATTTTCAAAAGCAATGAGAAGTTTGAAGGTTTAAATTAAATTATTAACTTAAAAGTATTTCAAAAAATTTCAATGAATTTAGAGATATTACAAAATATTCAAATAGACTCTAAAGAAATCTTAAAATATTTCAATAATTTGAAGGGTTTTCAAAGGATTTTGAAGATTTTGAGATATTTTGAAACATTCCATGCAACTTTCAAGCATTCCATGGAAATTTCAAGAGCTTAAGTAAAAATAAAGGGTTTTTAACGGATTTTAAAGGATTTGAAATATTTTAAAGTATTTACAAAAATGTCAGTAATTTAAAGTGATTTGAATGGATATTAATCATTAAGATAATTTTTGAAACATTGCATGAAATTCTCAAAAGCTATAAGAAGTTTAAAGGAATACATTAAATTATTAATGTAAAAGAATTAAAAAAATTTCAAAGAATTTAGAGTTATTACAAAATATTTAAATAGACTTAAAATAGATCTTTAAATATTTTAATAATTTGAAGGGATTTCAAAGAATTTTAAAGACTTTTGGATATTTTCAAAGATTCCATGTAAATTTTGAAAGCTTTAGTAAGAATAAAGGGATTTTAACAGGTTTTTATAGATTAGAAATATTATAAAGTACTTGCAAAAACTTTAAGTAATTTTTAAAATATTTCATTAATTTAAAGTAATTTCAATGGTTACTAATCATGAAGATAAATTTTGAATCATTTTTTGGATATTTTCAAACACTGCATGGAATTGTTGAGAAATAAAAAAGAGTAAAAGGATTTGAAAAAATTTCGAAAAATTTAGAGATTTTACAAAATATTTTAATTTACTTGAAAGAAATCTTTAAATATTTCAATAATTTGAAGGGGTTTCAAAGGATTTTTGTATGTTTTCAAACACTCCATCCAATTTTAAAGCATTCCATGCAAGCTACAAGAGCTTTAGTAAAAATAAAGGGATTTCAACAGATTTTGAAAGATTTCCAATATTTTTAAGTATTTACAAAAATTTCAGTAATTTTAAGTGATTTTAATAAATATTAACCATTAAGATAAATTTTGAAACATTGCAAAAAATTTTAAAAAGCTATGAAAAGTTTGAAGGAATAAGTTAAATTATTAATTTCAATTATTAATTTTAAACCATTTCGAACAATTTTCAAAAATTTGGAGATATTACAAAATATTTATATAGACTCGAAAGAAATTTTTTAATACTTCATTAATTTGAAGGGATTTCAAAGGATTTCAAAGGATTTGTGGATATTTTCAAACACTACATCCAATTTTGAAGCATTCCATGGAAATTTCAAGAGCTTTAGTAAAAATTAAGGGATTTTAACCGATTTTAAAGGATTTGCAATATTTCAAAGTATTTACAAAAATTTCAGTAATTTATATTGAATTCAATATATATCATTAAGATAAATTTCAAAACATTGCATGAAATTTCCAAAAGCTATGAGAAGTCTAAAGGATTAAAATAAATTTTTAATTTAAATTGTTCATTAAAAAGGATTTCAAAAAAATTCGAAGATTTTACAAAATATTTAAATAGACTCGAAAGAAATCTTTGAATATTTTAATAAGTTTAGGGATTCTCAAAGGATTTTGAAGATTTTTGAATATGTTCAAACATTCTATGCAATTTTTAAGCATTCCGTGGAAATTTTAAGAGCTTGAGTAAGAATAAAGAGATTTCAACAGATTTTAAAGGATTTGCGATATTTTAAAGTATTTACAAAAATTCAATGGCTATTATTCATTAAAATAAATTTTGAAACATTGCATTACATTTTCAAAATCTTAACTTCTCTCAAAAGAAGTTTAAAGGGATTTCAACTCATGCTAAATAATTTTAATATATTATGGTATTTTAGAAAAGTCTGAGGAACTTTAAGGAGATATAAATAATTTGAGGGGACTTTTAAGGATAAAAAAAATTGTAGGATATATTAAAATAGGCTACGGAATTTTTAATATATTTGAATAATCTAATGTGATTAAAAAAAAATCATGTTTTGTTATTCTTAGGGTATTTCGAAGTATTACATGGAATTTTCAGAAGCTTGAAATAGATATAAGAAATATCAACAGTTTTCAAATAATTTGGGATATTACAGAGTATTTTAAAAGATTCTAAGCATTTTTAAAATCAATTTTAATAATTTTAAGTGACCTTAAAGGATTTCGGTGACTTTAGGGTAGTTTTAAACATTCCATGGAATTTTTGTAGCCTAAAAAAAGTTATTAGCGAGTTTTAAAGATTTCAAGGGTTTTGAAATATTTTAGGATATCTAGGAAGATTCTAAAGAATTTTCAAATAATTTTAATAATATTAAGAATTTAAAAGATTGCAGAATATTTTTAAACATTTCAATAAATTTTAATTTGCTTTTAATATATTTAGGGATTTTTAAATATTTAGAAAGCTTTTAAATAATTAAAAAAAAATTATAGTAGTTTCAGAGATTTTAAACGGATTTAAAAGATTTAAGAGCATTTAGAAAGACAACAAGCAATTTTAAAAAGAATTAAATAATTTAACGAGAGGTTACTAAAAAATATTCCAAGAAATTTTAAAAACTGTTAATTAAAATTAATTAAAACTGTGCTATTCAGGGAGATTCCGAGAAATATTTTGAAATCATTAATAATTCCAGAGATTTTAAAAGGACTTAAAAATGTTTAGAAATTTTTTAACATTTCACAGTGTTTTTAATAGCATTACTAATATTCTATGGATTTCAAAAGATTTAAACGAATTAAAAATATTTTAGGGTATAGCGAAAGATTTCAAGCTAATTAAAAAATATTTAAATAATTTCAGGGGATTTTAAGGGATTTATAAATATATATTTAGGGTATTTTAAAAGATTTCATGATATTTTAAATATATTTAAATAATTTAAAGGTATTCCAAAAGATTTTACAAATTTTAAGGTATTTTAAACTTAAAAAAAATTGTCAGCAGCTTTAAAATGTTTAAGGGGATTGTAAAAGATTTTCAAGGATTTAAAACATTGTTGGTGATTTAAAAGATTCCAAGGAATTTTAAATAGTTTTTAATTATCTAATAAATTAAAAATAATTTTAAATATTATAGATTGTTTTTAAATTGTGCAAGGCATTTTTGAGCCATTAGAAAATTTTCAAGCAATTTTCAAGGATTTCTTAGAATTTCAAAATATATGGAATACTCATTCATTTTAAGTGATTCCAATTAATTTTAATTATTGTAGGTTATTTCAAAAAATACCAAAAAATTCCCAACTTATTTCAGTAATGTTATTGGATTTCAAATTATATAAATATTTTAGGGTATTTTAAAAGATTCCAAGGCATGTCCAAGAGCTTCAAAATATTTCCAGGGACAAAAGATTTCAATCAATTTGAGAATTTGTTTATTTATTTAAATAATGTGAATGAATTTCAAACGATTTCATATATTTCAAGATATTTTACAGATTCCAAGGGATTTTAGCAGATTTCCGAAAATTTCAATAATTTAAACCAAAAAAGTTGAAAGTCTTCCAAAGTATTCTTATGCTTTTAGCGTATTTATTAAACTTCAAATAAATTTAAAAGATTTTTAAAAGCTTTCAAGTGATTCAAATAATTTTCAGAGATTTTCGATGATTTGAAAGAATTTACAAAATTTTAAATTTTCTGAAGGTATTTTAATAAATTTCTGATGATTTCAAGATATAAAATTAAATTTAATAGAATTTTACGGCATTTTATAATATTTTAAGAAATTATTAGATTTTTTTTAATTCTCTTAAATTCTTTAGAATTTACTTGAATTCTTCTAAATTCGATCAATTCTGCTGAAATAAATGTAATTTTTTGGATTTTTTGAATTACTTTGAATTCTTTTTAATTTAACTTGATTTTTTTAAAGTCTGATGAATTGAATTCTTATTAATTTTTCTAATTTCAAAAAAAAATTAGTCACATTAATGCATACTAGTCACATTTCGTAACTTTTGTTTTGTGTAGAAATTAATCACGTTTTGTCAATTTTTATCAAAAATTATATATTATAAATGTGAGAAGATTAAAATTTCAGTGCCTAAATAACTATAGTCATTCAGAATTTAAAAAAATTTAAGTGAGGAAATTTGGGTAATAAAACTTTGCATCTATCCTGTTAAGGCTTCTTAAATTATATAGAGAAAATATATAAATTTTTACTATCATTGATTTAAGAGATAGAATTTCAATGTTTAAAAAAATTATCAAAGAAAGAGGACCTGTAAAAATCCGCTGTTATTATTTTTCATCTCGAAATATTCTTAAATTAATTTGAAAATTTTCGCGTTAAAAATTTTTTATTGACTTTTTCAAGAGTGCTCGCGTAAGAAATTGCCATTCTTGAAATAAACGACCGAATTTCCTTTTTCGCGAATTTACCTAGAGTGATAAATTCTCAAGTCGAAAAGTTGAGTCGTTTTCTGGACGATTTAAGATTGAAGTGTTCTATTTTTTGTGTTGCTGACACAGAAATATAGACCGGATGATGGCGAAAAAATGGGGTTCTGCTTTGGTACGAAAAATGTCGTAGTAATTGATTTCCTCTCAAGAATTCACGACTCTGCGAGAATTAATATTCTTTAAAAATCCAGTATTCGTTTTCGCAATTCGGTCGGAAATTCCTTCTTTATTTTGCTTTTTTTACAAATTATTCTTCATAAAATGGGACTTTTCCAGCACTTTTGTTCCAATAAAACTTTTTTGCAACAGTACTATTTTTGAATATTTTACTTCTTTTCCGCATGTGTGTGTATGTGTACGTGTGTGTTTGAGGATGCGTGAGTATCTGTGGATTTCAAATTTGTTGTGAAGATGATAAATTGAAAATAATTGCAAACAAATTCATGAAATTTGGAAGAAAACATTTTTTTATTTTTACACTTGATTGACCTATAATATAATTAAGAGTAACGAAGTTATGGTAATTTATCATTCACTAAAAATTTACTTTTATAGTAAAAATGTGCTCATTCTCATTATTTAAAGTCGATGTGAGAATAGAAAGAGCGTATTGATTAAAGCTGAATTGATTGACCTATAATATTATTACACTTGATTAACAACAAATGAAGCTATAGCTTTTTTTAATATATTGAATACCTCTGTTTTGGAAACGGAAAAAATTATTTTCATCGACATCATTCCAATTTGATGCAATATCATAAAAGATTCCTTGATTCAAGACAAATTGATTGACCTAGAATATAAATAAATTTTATTAAAGACTAAGAAAGTTATGCTCATGTATATTTTACTTTAAAAATGGAATTTTATAGTAAACTTTTTCTCATTCTCATTATTTAAAGTTTATGTGAGAATAGAACAAACTTATTGATTTAAGCAAAATTTATTGACCTATAATATTATTACACTTGATTGAAAAAAATAAAGTATTGCTCATTTATAATATATAAAACATCTGTTTTAAAAACAGAAAACAATTTTTATTGAAAATAATTCGAAGTTGTTGCAATAACATGAGAGATTCTTTGGTTTGGGAAGAGTTGATAGACCTACAATATTAATACATTTTATCAAAGGGTAAAAAAAATATGGTCATTCATATTGCATTAAAAATTAACTTTCATAGTATAACTATTCTCATTCTCATTATTTAGAGTTGATGTGAGAATAGAAAAAATCTATTGATTAGAGACGAATCGATTGACCTATAATATTATTAAACTATTGGGAAGAAATCAAGTTATGTTTATCTATAATATTTTAAACATGTGTTTTAAAAACAGAAAAACTTTTATCAGGTACAAAATTCAAAGTTAATGGATAACACAAGAGATTCCTTGGTTCAAGATGAATTGATTGACCTTTAATATTACTACATTTTAATAAAGAGTAAAAAAATATGGTCATTTATATTGCATTAAAAATTGACTTTTATAGTAAAAATTGTCTAATTTTTATTATTTATAATTGACATAAGAATGGAAAAAACGTAATGATTAGAGCCGAATCGATTGACCAATAATATTATTACACTTGAATAAAAACAAATGATGCTACGCCTTTTGATTATATTTAAAACATCTGTTTTGAAAACGGAAAAACTTTTTTTCATTGACATAATTCAAAGTTGACGAAAGATCATAAATGATTTCTTGATTCACGACGGATTTATTGACCTATAATATTAATCCATCAATGTGAGAATAGAATATTATCACACTTGATTGAAAAAAAATAAAGTTATGCTCATTTATAATATTTGAAATGTCTGTTTTAAAAACGTAAAAACTTTTTTCATCAACATAATTCAAAGTTGATACAAGATCATAAGAGATTTCTTGATTCAAGATGAATCGATTGACCTATAATATTAATACATTTCATGAAAGAGTAAGTTTTATACTAAAGATTATTTAATTCTCGTCATTTAAAATTGGTGCGAGAATAGAAAAAACGTATTGATTAGAGGTGAAACAATTAACATATAATATTATTAAACTTTATTGCAATGAAATCAAGGTATTATTATTTAAAATATTTCAAAAATGTGTTTTAAAAACAGAAAAAATTTTATTTGGCACATAATTCAAAATTAATACATAACACACAAGATTCCTTGATTTAAGACGAATCGATTGACCTATGGTATTGATACATTTTTAAAAAAAATAAGGCAGTTATGGTGATTTATATTGAATTCAAAATTGACTTTTACAGTAAAAATTTTCTTATTTTCATTATTTAAAGTTAATGTGGATGAAGAAAAAACGTGTTAAATTGATCCAAGGTGATTGACCTATAATATGATTACACTTAATTAAAAAGAAATGAAGTTATGCTTATTTATAATATTTGAAATGTCGGTTTTAAAAACGGAAACAGTTTTTTCATTGACATAATTCAAAGTTGATGCAAGAACATAAGAGATTCCTTGATTCAAGATGAATCGATTAACCTATAATATTAATACGTTGTTGAACAAAGATTAATGAAGTTATGGTCTCATATATTACGCTAAAAATGGAATTTTATAGTAAACATATTTTCATTCTCATTGTTTAAAGTTCATGTGAGAACAGGAAAAACGTTCTAATTACAAACGAACCGATTGCCCTATATTATTATTAAACCTAATTGGAAAGAAATGAAGATATGCTTTTTTATAATATTTAAAATATCAGCTTTAAAAACGGATTTTTTTTTCATCGACGTGATTCAAAGTTGATGCAAGAACATAAGAGATTCCTTGATTCAAGATGAATCGATTGACCTATAATATTAATACATTGTTGAACAAAGATTAATGAATTTTATAGTAAACATGTTTTCATTCTCATTGTTTAAAGTTCATGTGAGAACAGAAAAAACGTTCTAATTAGAAACGAACCGATTGACCTATAATATTATCAAACCTAATTGGAAAGAAATAAAGTTATGCTTATTTATAATATGTAGAACATCTGTTTTAAAATCGGAATTTTTCGTTTTATCGACATAATTCGCAGTTGATGCAATAACATAAGAGATTGCTTGATTTACGATGAATCGATTGACCTATAATACTATTACACTTAATTGGAAAGAAATGAAGTTATGCTTTTTTATAACATGCAAAACATCTGTTTTAAAAACAGAAAAACTTTTTTTATGAACATAATGTGAAGTTTATACATAAAGAGAAAAGACTTTTTGAGCATATATTAAAATAAATCTGTAAATTACAAAAAATCATAAAGCTGGCAAAGGGTTTGGGTGCGTCATAACGTTTCCCTTTTTTTCCCAGCTTAAAAAAGTGGCATTTCAAATATAAAATTTGATTCTTTCCATTTTTCATTGTATTTAAAAAATTTTTTATATTATTTTGTAATTTTATGTTAAATTTTTTTTTAAAGTTGAATGAAATAAAAACTTAGATTATAGTTTATTTTAAAAATCACTGAATAATAAAGATGCTTGTTAGTTTATAAAGTTATAAAGTTATAAATTTTATAAAGTTGCTTTTTTTAATTATTGAACATCGCTAGTTAATTGTATATGTATATATATATATATATATATATATATATTTTAGTACCGAATTTCCAGGGAATTAAAGCTATAAAGAAATATTTTACTTAAGAAATGTTATATCGTTGTCTTAAATATTAAAACAAAATTATGATTATTATAATTATTATTATTGTAATAAATACTGAGGTGAATTTATTTTCTGTTTCAGGTACGTTGGACTCATACGGTGGATTATTCTCTATTTTAAAATCGAACTTGATGATCGTATTGGTATGTAAAAGACCACTTTGGAGAAATATTTTTAAAATTTTACAGCGTTTTTGCATTTTTCATTTTATAATAAAAATCGGAGTGTCTACTCACTTGGAAAATCGGAAAAACCTGGGATTTTCAGAAAATCTTTATATACTATGCAATTCGTTGAATATGCATTGAATTTTAAGCATGGAAATAAAAAAATCTTTTTTTCATTACGATTGCAGTTCATTGACTTTAGAAAAAAATTGAAAAAATTATTTATCGGTTTGTTTAAGTACTATTAAATAATTTTATTATTAGATAGAGATATTGGTTTATTAAAGAATATTATATATATATATTGAATTTATTTTATTGAATACATTTTATTGAATAATAAAATACCCGCAACTTTATGATATAACCGAATTTAAAAAGTCGTTGATAATAAAATTCTAGGCAGAAATTTGCCTAATTATAAAATATAAAAACTAGAAAAATCCCGAATTTAAACATCTAAAATTCTTTATGCAGTTTATCTATTTATTGAAAAGACAATAATCAAATATTTGTATGTAAAAAATATGTTTAAAGTTTTTCTAAATTATTCTTTGAATTCAAAATTACAGTAATAAAAAAAAATATATACTTATAGATGAACTTTTCTTTCCATTATTGTTATTTAAAATTCAAGCAATAGTTTTAGAATCCTTGAACATTAAATTTTTTATGATAGTAGTTAAATATTATATTTCTGCTAAATAAATAATACTATAAAGAAGTTTTGAATTCTTTCGTTCGTAATTTTTTAGTATAGATATTTTATAATTTGGTTTTTTTCTTTTGGGGATTTTATTATTTGAAAATTTTTAAATTTGCTAATATTATAAACTGTTTAGGAAATTTATGATTCGGGAAGTTTCCAATTTAACGATTTTATTATCCGGGAATCTTTCAATTTGAAAATTAAATTTTTTGGGAATTTTAAAGCAATGAGACAAATTGAGGTATTATTTATAAGGAATTTTTAATACAATATTTTATTTTGAATTAATTAATCTTTTGTTAAAAAGAATTTGAATTCGAATTTTTATTTTCAAAGCAAAAGGATATTTTTTTGGATCAAATATTTTTATTCTGATTCAGCCTCCCCATATCTCGAAACAAAGTTTTTATTCAGAACAGAATACAAAATTTAATTTTTAGTTGCTATATAAGCAGATTTTTTGAACCGATAAAATTCCATCTTAAAATTTGTAGGAAATTTGTTTAAAAGTGGCAAGATTTTTTCATTTAATAGTCTCTAAGTTTATTCCTCTACTAATTATCTAACTTTTTTGCTTGAACTTCTAATTGCGATTTCGATTCGACAGAATGGTTTTTTGGCTCTTCAGACAAATTCCATTTTTTTTTTGGTTATCTAGTTATGTACTGCTGTCCTTCAATTATACCTTGAGAAATGCGCATACCTCGAAAAATTAAAATTGCTAAGAAATTTTTGTTCAGAATTTGGGTAGACATCGTGAAAATTCTGTAAGCCCTTTCAGAATAAAAAAAAAATTATTTTTGAACCATTTTTATGCTTCATGTAAAAAAATGATTGATCTTATAATTATCTTTTGTGGTGAAAATTTTTACTTGAATTTTAAGAAAAGTTTGTACTTGTTCTTATATCCAATATATCGTTAAGACTTTATCCTGAATTCTAGTGAAATCCCAATGGTAACTTTTTCATAACTCGAGTAATTTTTCTTTAATAAAGTATTTTTCATAAATAGGATGTGATATCGTATATAAGTATATATAGAACGTAAATTGGGAAGAAGGAAGGAGTCGCGTGCCAAGTTCATTGTTCGAGTTAACTCCATTAACGTTATAATCATGCCGATATAATTCTCCAGATAGGAATGATGTCTCTCCTCTGAATTACGTTTGCACCAAACCCCAGTCTAAACTTGCCTCTTCAGGCTTTATCATCTTATTGTACAATATAGGGTATTATCGTAGCGAATACCCTTTCTCGTGGCATCTTCATATAGAACTTCTGTACTCTCATAAACAATTTTCAAATTAAAAAAAAAACTTTTTAGGGTGTCGTAGCTCGGCAGAAAACCCTTATAGTCTCGTTTGGAGGTAATTCCGTCTATCATATTTTTTCCTAGAAGGGAAAATGTGACCAGCGGATATAGGAGAAAAGAGTGGAAAGGAAATAGGGGAAGTGAGAAAAAATTAGGGTGGGGTAGGAATGGGAGTAGGGGGAAAGTAGGATGGGAAAGCGGGAGTAAATGAGCAGTGAGGAAGAAGGGAAAATGAGGCAAGGATAAAGTAGAGAAAGTGAGATGACAATAGGCTGAGGAAGTGATGGAAAGTAGGAGCAATGACAGTAGGCATAGTATGGTCATAATGAAAAATAAAGGGTGGGAGTCTATAGTAAGTGAATCAAATGGAATCAAATGGAATTTTAGAATTGGAAGTAAGGAAAGCTAGGCGAAAAAATGTTAAAAAGCGAGGAGAAATAAGGAGAGTGGAAGTAGGAGAAATGAAATGGATAGAGGAAGTTGGGACATTATGGTTGCGTAGTGGTGGGAGTGCCGGGAAAGGAGGTTAAGGTAGCTGGAAGAAGTGAGCAGAAGAAGTTTTGACGAATTGATTGACCTATAATATTAATACATTTTATCAAAGAGTAATGAAGTTTCAGTCATGTACATATTACATTAAAAATGGATTTTTATAGTAAACTTTTTCTCATTCTCATTATATAAATTTGATGTGAGAATAAAACAAACTTATTGATTAGAGCCAAATTGATTGACCTATAATATTATTACACTTGATTGAAAAAATAAGGTTGAGCTCATTTATAATATTTGAAACATCTTTTTTAAAAACAGAAATTTTTTTTTCTTAAACATAATTCGAAGTCGCTGTTATAACGTAAGAGATTCTTTGGTTTAAGATGAATCGATTGACCTATAATATTAATTTTGTTTTTAAAGAGTAAGGAAGCTATGGTCATTCATATTAAATTAAAAATTGACTTTCATAGTATAAATTTTCTCATTCTCATTATTTAAAGTTAACGTGAGAATAGAACAAACATACTTATTAGAGCCGAATTGATTGGCCTATAATATTATTACACTAAATTAAAAAAATAAAGTTATGCTTATTTATAATATTTAAAATGTCTGTTCTAAAAACGGAAAAACTTTTTGCTTTGACATAATTCAAAGTTGATACAAGAACATAAGAGATTCCTTGATTCAAGATGAATCGATTGACCTATAATATTCACACATTTCATTAAAAAGTAAGGAAGTTGTATTCATATAATATATTACGTTAAGATGAACTTTTATACTAAATATCATTTTATTCTCACCATTTAAAGTTAATACGAAAATAGAAAGAACGTATTGTTTAGAGATTAAACGATTGACCTGTAATATTATTAAAATTTATTAAAAAGAAATCAAGTTATGCTTATTTATAATATTTCAAAAATGTGTTTTAAAAACAGAAAAATTTTTTTTGTGCACATAATTTAAAATTGATACATAACACAATCGATTCCTTGGTTTAAGACGAATCGATTGACCTTTAATATTATTACATTTCCTTAAAGCGTAATAAAATTATGGTCATTTATATTGCATTAAAAATAGACTTTTATAGGAACAATTTTCTCATTCTCATTATTTACAGTTGATGTTAGAATAGAAAAACGTATTGATTAGAGCCGAATCGATTGACCTATAATATTATTACACTTGATTAAGAACAAATGATGCAATGCCCTTTGATCATATTTAAAACATCTGTTTTGAAAACGGAAAAACTTTTTTCATCGACATAATTCAAATAATGTTAAAATTTAAAAAAAAACTTTTTAGGGTTTCATAGCTCGGCAGAAACCCTTATATTCTCGCTTGGAGGTACTTGCGTCCGTCGTATTTTTTCCTAGAAGGGAAAATTTAGCCAGCGGATATAGGAGCAAAGAAAGGAAAGGAAGTAGAGGAAGTAAGGAAAAGTTAAGGTGGGGTAGGAATGGGAGTAGGGGGGAAGTAGGGTGGGAAAGCGAAAGTAATTGAGCAGTGATGAAGAAGGGAAAATGAGGCAAGGAAAAAGTAGAAAAAGTAAGATGACATTAGGGTGAGAAAGTGACGGAAAGTAGGAGCAATGAGAGTAGTCATAGTAGGGTCCGTAATGAATAATAAAGGGTGGGAGTCTGTAGTAAGTGAGGGGAAATGAGTTTTTGGGGGAATAGGGGAATAGCACAGTGTAAGTAGGAGAAATGAGGTGGATAGAGAAGGTGGGGGGAAATTAGGGTTGCGTAGTGGTGGAAGCGCCGGAAAATGAGATTAAGGCAGCTGGAAGAAGTGAGCAGAAGAAGTGTTGACGGAATGAGCAAAGGGAAAATTAGAACAAGAAAGATGAAATTAGGATGAGGAAGTGATAGGAAAGTATGAGCCATGGTGGTAGGAAAAGTAGGGTAAGTAAGGAAAAGTGAAGGGTGTGCTTGTATGATAAGGGAGGAGAAACAAGGTGAATTGTATAAAGGTAGTGAGATAAGTGAAATCAGGGCTGGTGGTATAATGTGGGTGAGTAGGGGAGGAAAAAAGTCTGGATAATGAAATTAAGGGAAGCGGATTTTGGGGGAAGGCATGGGAAACGAATGGTGAAGTAAAGAAAAAGAGAGTAGGGATCGTATTTTGGTGAGGGAAATGTAGGTGTTGTAGTGAAGGAAAATTTGACACTGAAAATTTTATGTAAAAGTCTTTGATTGAGCGTCAGTTTTTATAAGAAAATCTATAAAATTAAGGTAGTGACACTAATAATGGGCCACAATTCAGTAGTGGGGAAGCTGAAATGGAAAACCGGGGAATGTGTTTTTTTAGACCTACAGGATGTCTAATAAACGAGAAAATTAAAAAATATCCAATGTTTAAAATAAAAAGTGGAAAATTCGTTCAGGAAAAATGGGAAATGGTTTAGGATACAATTATCGAATTTTGAAAATAAAGTTTTGTGGCCACCCTAATGAAATATTCTTGTCAAGAATTTATTTTCGTTGTATGTCTATTTGCTTTTTTTATTTGTCGTCCTAGAGATTATATTTTTAGTGAAAAATTAGATTTTTTGGTTTAAATTTCAACAATTTTGGTAAAAAGTCATTCTTTTTGGTTGAAAATTAATCTTTTTTGTCTAAACTTTGTCCCTTTCTTGTTGAAAATTCAACTACTTTGGTAGAAAATAAGGCTTTGTTGAAAGTTCTTGTTTTTATGTTAAACATTAAACTGAAATCTTTCTTGGTTGGATTCAGCTGCTTTTTACTTAAAAGTACAATATTTATTTATTTATTTTAAGATCAATATCTTTACGTAAAATTTAACTATTTTGTTATAAATCGATATTTTTTTATTGAAAATTTAAATACTTAGGTAGATAAAAAACTTCTTTGTTCTTAATTTATTATTGAAGTTAGTGATATCTCTCATTCTTAAAAAATGTAACTATTTTATTTTAAAAAATTGTTTTTATTAAAATAAATTTTTTATTGCACAATTTAACTTTTGAATGTTTGGGTAAAATGAAAATTTTAGTCCTAAAAATACCCTTTTTTGAATATTCATTACTTCTGGGCTCAAAATGAAACTGTTTTACACCTGAAATGTTTATTAGTTAAACATTCTTATTCTTGGTAAAAAATTTATTATTTTAATGGAAAATTTATCTCTTGGTTAAGAATTTAACAATTTTGTTGTTGTAGATTCTTTGCTTAGGTCAAACTTGAACTATTTTAGGTAAAAATGGATATATTTTATTAAAAATTAATCCTGCATTCAAAATTTAACTAATTTATTGGAAACTTGTGTTTAAATTTTAAATTAATGATTATACTTAATAATGCAGCTCTTCCATGTTTTGTGGGAAGTTGTTATTTTTTAATCAAAAATTCGTCTTTTGTGGCAAAATCTAGTCTTCCTAATTAGAATTTCTACCATTTTATATAATAATGCAAGTTTCTGAGTGAAAATGAACTTTTTTGTTCAAAATTAATGTTTTCGGATTGTTAATTTAACTGCTTTACATGAAAATCGTATTTCGGCTTCAAATTTTAATTATTTGGGAGATTTTGTTGTCTTTACTGAATAGTCTTTATTTATTGAAAATTCCTATTTTCATATTTAAAATTTTATTCTTTTAGTAAAAAAAGCATTTATTTAGTTGAAAGTTGAACCATTTTATTAAAATTCATTTTGTTAATTTAAGTATTCATAATTTTAGTTGAAGCTTCATCCATTCGGTTGCAAGTTAAAATATTTTGTTGAAAAATGATTTTTTTTAATTGTGAATTTTACTATTTTTAAAAGAATTTATTGCTTTGTTGGAAATTGTTCTTCTTAGGTGAAAATCATCCTGTTTGATTAAAAATTTTTTTTTTTTTTGTTTTGTTGTACAATTTGTCACTTTTGGTACAATTTTCATCTTTTTAGTTAAAAAAAAATATTAACTATCATTTTTGTCGTTTAAAATTTGTCTGTTGGCAGCTATCAATAGCATATATTATTTGTTGTCTCTTTAGAAAATCGGCTAAAGGTAGGTTGATTCTCTCAGAGAAAAATTAGGCTTGAAACAGAAATACCGTCATATTTATACCACGTACAAATATTTTTCAGAAGAAATAATTTTTTTTTCAAAAAAAGGGGAAGGTTATCGCAAAATCATAAAGTTTTCTGAAAAAAAATTCTTTAAAAAACTGAAAATTCTCTCAACCTTAAATTTAAGAGAAAATTTTATTTATGTCAAGAAGCATCATTTTGACGGAAGAGGACATTTTTCTGAGTCCTTGATTTACTGGGCTACATATGGGCCAATTAAAATAATCTAAAAGGTTAATAAAATATAAGAGACTAGCTAAATTTTATTTATTTTTTGTTCTAAAAATGATTGCAATTCATTGAGGATGCCGTTCATTCGAGATTCACTTCATTAGCCTTCTCTATCGATGATTTAGGTAACTTCCTCGGTGCACCACGTCCCAGTACCGTACAGTGCAAGTACGTTGGCGTTCCTAGTAACAGTCCTGGCACGCTCAGCATTTCTGCAGAACATCTGGCTGCGATAGAATCAGAATTCCGTTTGAAATACCTTTACGGAATCTGAATGTAGCAACATGAATCTCCAGTCGTATTTCGAAAAAACCTAATCATGTTTCGCTAAATTTATTGAACCTTGAAAGACTCTAAACGACGACAGCAAAGTCAAGAAGGATTTTTAAATTTGCAGCTTTCAGAAGAATCTTTATCTTATTCCTCCCTTTCCCCTTTTTAAAAAGAGTTTCTATTTTTAAACTATTTTTAATAAAGTTTCCCCCCTTACTAGTTTTTTAATATAACGATGTATCTTCCAAGTATTGTGTGTGCCTATCTTCGTACTCATTCTGTGAGCTTCCACGTAATTATCAAATAAATTTGCTTCCTCATAGATGGAGACTTTTCGATGATAATGAAAGAAAAAAATTGCCCCTTACTGCATTTTTCAAACATGCGTTTCTGTCTCACAGAAAATCTTATTTTCAGAAAATAAGAAAAGTAATCGATAGGTCAATCAATGTGTTACTTTAGAAGGAACTTATTTTTATCTGACTGTAGTGTTATATTTCAGAATAAAAAAAGTTTTTCTCCTGTAAATAATGTAACCTTTTTGCGAACTTTATAAGTCATTATTTAATAATCCTAAAAGGTCATCAAAGGTTCGTCGATAGGTCAATCAATGTGTTTTATTATAGCGAACCACTAATTATCTGACGATAGAGTTATATTTCAAATTTTACATAAGTTTTCCTTCTCTGAATAATGTACAATTTCTGAGAATTTTTTAAGTCATGATTTATTGATCATAAAATATCCTCGAAGGTTCGTCATTAGGTCAATCGAAATGTTTTATTATAACGAAACACTTTTTATCTGACGATATTGTTATATTTCAATTTGTTAATCAGTTTTTCTCTTACAATAAATAATAAAATAATTCATTATTTATTGATCCTATAAGGCCATCGAAGTTTCGTCAGTAGGTTAATCGAAGTGTCTTATCATAACGAACCACTTTTTATCTGACGATAGTGTTATATTTCAAATTTTAAATAATTTTTCCTTCTATGAATAGTGTACCATTTCTGAGAATTTTATAAGTCATTATTTATTGATCATAAAATATCATTGAAGGTTCGTCAATAGGTCAATCAATGTGTTTTATAATAACGAATCACTCTATCTAACGATAGTGTTATATTTCAGAACAAAAAAAGTTTTCCTCCTATGGCTAATGTAAAGTTTCTGCGAACTTTATAAGTCATTATTCATTGATCCTAAAAGGTCAACGAAGGTTCGTCGATAGGTCAATAAATGTGTTTTATTATAACTAACCACTTATTATCTGACGATAGGGTTATATTTTAAATTTTACATAAGTTTTCCTTCTGTGAGTAATGTAACATTTCTGAGAGTTTTATAAGTCATTATTTATTGATCACAAAATATCATCGAAGGTTTGTTAATAGGTCAATCAATGTGTTCTAGTATAAAGAATCACTTTTTATCTGACGATAGTGTTATATTTCAAATTTTAAATAAGTTTTCCTACTATGGCTAATGTAACATTTCTGCGAACTTTATAAGTCACTATTGATTGATCCTTAAAGGTCAACGAAGCTTCGTCGATAGGTCAATCAATGTCTTTCATTATAACGAATGACTTATTATGTGACGATATTTTAAATTTCACATAAGTTTTCCTTCTATGAATAATGTAACATTTCTTTCGCTTTTGTCATTAAAAAATCATTTACGGTGTAACCTCTGTATCGCTTCCCTTAATCTTGAAGAAGGTCATCGAAGGTTCCTCAATAGGTCAATCAATGTGTTGTATTATAAGGAAAAACTTTTTATCGTACGGTAGTATTATATTTCATATTTAAAACGAAGTTTTTCGTACATATACAATAGAATCTTATTTTCAAACTTTATAAGTCACTATTTATTGATCATGCAAGGTCATCGAAGGTTCGGCAGTAGGTCAATGAAGGCATCTCAAAGACGTGAACAATTGCAATTAATACAATATATTTATGCTTCTGTTTGAAAAAACATGCACTTATAAGAAAGGTAAATAATGTTTTTTAATAAATAAAAAAAGCTATTGGTAGATCGTAGAAGGTTACGAAAGGTTATTAAAGGTTTTTCAGTAGCTCAATCATTACTAAAACTTTTTTATTTCGAATCATTAAACGCAAAAATTAAACATCCTTTGTCAGTCAATCTAGTTCCAAGCCCATACTGGAAATCAATTTTAGCTATAATTATTCAAATTTTCATGACTTTCACTTTTCGAGATATGATAAACAGGAAAAAAATGCAAAAATTTTCCTACAAAGCAATTTTTAATTTCTGTGGTCAAATTATTTAGAAATATGTGAAAAAAGTCGATTTAAACATTAAGTTAATTAAAAATACCCCGATGTGAGGAAGCAAAAATACAAATTTTTTTGTTAAGAAATTAATTTTGTCATACTTTTTGGTTTAAGAGTCTTCTTTTATTCAAGATTTATCTAATTTGTATAAATCGGGTTATTTGTTTCGGTTGAAAATGATAATTTTTTTGACTGAAAATTTAACTATTTTATTTTTGCCTGAAAATTGATAGTTTTCAATTAAAAATGTAACCATTACATTCTTTTTGATTATCATCTTTTTTTGTTTTCTATTGATTTTAGATTAAACTACTTTATTGCAAAACTCGTTCTGTTCGCTGAAAATGAATAATTTTTATAAAAAGTTTAATTATTCGATGGGAAA
The DNA here is from genome assembly GCA_010014905.2 of Druon quercuslanigerum. Taxonomy (NCBI): domain Eukaryota; kingdom Metazoa; phylum Arthropoda; class Insecta; order Hymenoptera; family Cynipidae; genus Druon; species Druon quercuslanigerum. The sequence continues at coordinate 4,660 of JAAAKG020197623.1, read as the reverse complement.
TGAACTTTTTTCGGAAATTAAAATTTTTTGATAAAAAATTGTATTGTTTACGTCCAAAGTTATTTTTTTAGCTTGAAAACTAGTTTGAAAATTTATTTTTTCGGATTAAAGGTTTTTACTATTAATTCAATGAAAAATTTAAGTATTTGGACGGAAATAAAATTTTTTATTAAGAATTCACATTTTATGGTTCAAAATTCAACTTCTTTGTGAAGGATTCGCCTTTTTGGCTTGAAAATTGAACAATTTGGTTAAAAAATATTTTTGTAGAAATTTGAAAAGTTTTAATGACAAATTTTGAATTAAAAAATAAAAATTATCTGTACGAAGTAATAATACCACTATTTGCTTAAAAAGCAATCTGTTTAAAAAGAGGTTTTAACTCTTTTTTTTTAATTTGTCTTTTTTATTTAGTTTAATTGTCTTTTATTAAAAATAAAAACTTTTGCGCTTGAAGTGTCTACTATCGCCTGTTTGGTTGAGAATTCAAGTTTTTTTGTTCAAATCTCAAATACTTTATTAAAAATTATTTGTTGTTGTTAAAGATTCATAATATCGGTTGTAGATTGATCTTCTTGTTTACAAATTTTTCTTTCTTGTAGAAAATTTATCATTTTTCCTGGAAGATGCAACAATTTATTCCAAAATTTATATCTTTTTTGACGAGAAAAAATCTCTTTTGTTTAAAATTCTTTTTTTTTCAAGAATAAAATACTATAATAATAAAAAAACTATAATAAATTTTTTTCTCTTTGATTTGGGTTGAAAATCTTTCAGCTTTTAATAATATTATTACATTTTTTAATTTAACTTTTCTGCATAAAATTGAGCTAATTTGTTTTGTCTGTTTGGCTTGGAAAATTAAAAATCTAGTTAAACATTTTATTCTCTTGACTAAAAAAACAACTATTTGATTAAAAGTTTGTCTTTTTAAAACAACTTTTCTGTTTTTTATTTAAAATAAATCTCTTTGCTGCTTAAAAATAAAAAATAAATTTTGTTCTAAAAGAAAACTACTTGCTTAAAGCTTAAATTCCTGTTTTGAAATTTAAAAAAGTGCTTAAAACTTTTTGTTTGACAATGCGACTATTTCTCAAAAATGCAAATTTTGTGGGTCAAAAATTGTACTGTATTGATGAAAATTCGGTTTTTAGTACTGAAAGTTCAACTTTAATGATTGAAAAGTAAATATTGTTTTGGTAAAGTAAGTGAATGAATTTGAAATTTAAAAATGGTATTAATGAATTATTTTATTTCTTTTATGAAAGTTTCACCGTCAAAAATGTAAGATGATTAAAAAGCTGGTATTTGAATGTTAATAAAATTACTAAAATCTTTAACTAAAATGTTCTTATGTTGGAAAAATTTATGCTCGAGCTGGAGGAAACGTCACAGAATGAAAAGATTGAATACCGTTAATCGAAAACCGACTATAAATTTTGCAATCTCAGTAAATGCTTTCGTCGAAGCTCAAACGTCGAAACACTTAAAGCGCTTCCAACCTAACCAACCATTTTACTCAGTTCTCGCCCTCTAATTAGTAATGGTAATGCAATAATGGTAATGTTCACTTAGATTCTGCGGCACTTCGCGAACCCAAGTCGATATTAAATAAATTTAAATACTGTAAAAGCCACGTCGTTCGAGTGGAAACGACTCTGAGAAAGCCTCTTGATTTTTTATAAATCGTCAGAAATAATTCCTGTCCTATTTAATCAATTTACTTCACTCCAACACTTTGATGAGATTTTTAATAACAGAAATTATAAATCAATGCAAATTTCGATTTTAAAAGCAACATTTCGGACAAATAATTTTTTAGAAACTAGAAAAAATCTGCCCTTGTCCGGATTTGAACCTGAAACGCCACTGTACATGAGAGAAGTGTTAAACAATTACGATTAAGATTCGGGTTTTCAAATATTAATGGTTAGGAAAAATGGAAAATTGGTCATTACAAAACTAAGGAAGTTTATAATTGAAGTTTTTCGGCCTCACTGATATAATATTCTTGTCAGTAATTTATTTGCCTTGTATTTCTATTTTTGATTTTTTTTAGTATCTTTCTTCTGAAAATCATAGTTTTAGTTACAAATTTCACTCTTCGATGAAGAATTTAACAATTTTTTCAATAGTTATTATTTTTTGTCGACAATTTGACTGTGGTATCGACAATTCATCTTCTCCTTTAAGAATTCAACTATTTTTGTAGATTTTTTTGGTTGTAGAAATAAAAAGGTTTTGTGGAAAATTTTTAATTTTGGTAAAAAAATGTATCTGTTTTTATAGAAATCTTATCTTGTTTTTTTATAAAAACGCGACTGCTTAGAATAAAATTTTTTCTTTGCTATAGAACTAAACTATTTTTCTGATTTTATTTTTTTTATTAATTCTTTGAGTACACACTGGGTCATTAAGACCACGTAACTGACTTTGACCACAAATAGAGCTTAGGCGTTTGAAAACATTGCGGTACCGTCGCCTTATAAGTATAGTTCGATGTCTCGAATAAAGTTTTAGACAGTTTCTGTAGCATACCGACTCATCAGTTGTCGTTGAGAAGCGATTAAAATCGAAGCAGGGTAAATGTGACCCATGTGTGTACATCACGCCAAATTTATTAAAATTTCGATTTTTTTTATCAATTATGACCGTTTTTTAGTGAAAAAGTGCCGAAAAAGTTTTTTAAAGTTTGTGCAAGAGAGCACGGCTAGGTCCATCTGCCCAGCGACTAATGGACGATGACGATCGTGCGTACATGTGCAAAGACTGTTTTCATTGTATAACAAAAGCTTTTTTAAAAATATTTTATAATGAAAAAAATTGGTTTTACTCAGATATGTGAAAGAATGACTATTTTTTCCACATTTCAAATCAGCTTTGTCAGCATGCGAAATAAATACCTTTCTTTGTAAGATACAAAGTAGGGCTATTATTTTAATAATGAGACATACTTTCACAGTATCCACAAAATTTTTTAGCTAAAAATATTAGAAATTTTTAAAGTTTTGATTTTTTCATAAAATTTCATTTTTTGCAAATAAAATTTTTTCGCGAATTTGTTTAAGTATGTTAAGGATTTTAAATATACTTATAATAATTATAAATTGCTTCAACATACTTTAAAGTATACCTTTGAATTATGGTATGTAAAAAGTATTAGTATTTGTGAAGTTGTAGACAACCAAAAAGTGAACTGGGTCTTTTTGACCCAGTGTGTATACTCTGTTAAAAAAAATAGGTATGTACTCTAAGGGTTAAAGTCAACTGTTCATTATTTCAAATAAATATTTTTGCCTTCAAGTATCTACTATGACGCTATTTGTCAAAAAATCATCTTTGTTAACCATTATCTTTTTTAAACCACTATGTTAAAAAATTATTTTTTTGTTGAAGATTCATAATTTTATTTAAAAATTCATCTCTTCAGTCAGAAGTTTAACAATTTTATTAAAATTATGTATGTTTAATATTAAAAATTCAAATTTTTGGGTAAAAGTTAGACACATGTGAAACATTTAATTTTTTAGGTGAAGGTATCTTTCTTTGTTAGAAAATTTAACTGTTTAGTTCCGAACGCATTTTCTTTGAGTTGAATATAATTAAGCAATTGAATTAAAAAATATAATTTTTAAAGTTTTGGTTTAAAATTGATTTTTTGTAGTTTGAAAAGCAGTTTTTTGTTGCAAAAAACTAATCTTTTTGGATTAGAACTTTCTTTTTGTTTAAAATGTAACTGTTTCGTTAAAAATACCGAAGCTTCATGTTTTCGGGTTTAAAATAACATTTTTTTAAATCAAAATCGTCTTTTTGTTTGAAATTTCCGCAATTTGGATCATCTTTCTTTTTTTCGTGTACTGAAAAATCTGTACTTGTTGAATTTCTTATTTTTTGTTGGAAAATTCTACACTTTAGTGAAAAATTCATCTATTTCATAGAAGGTTTGAAAATTTTATTGAAATTTTGTTGTATTGTTGTCGTAAATTATTTTTAAAATAAAAATATAGCAATAGCTATACCTATTTAAAGCTAATCTATTCTATTAAAAATTTCTCTTTGATAAAAAATTTTAATATTTTTTTGAAAATTCTTTTTTTGTGTTCAGATTAAATTTTTCAAACTAAAAATGCAACTTTTGAATTTTTGCAAAAAAAAAATTTTTTATTGAAGATAAGTGTTTAGGGGTTTACGATTTTCTTTTTTTGGTTAAAATGTCGACGCTTGGTTGGAGATAAACTTTTTTGTTGAAGCTTTCGATGATTTCGATGATCTTTCTTTAATATCTTGCATGGACAATTTTTAATTGTTAAAATTTTTTTTTATTGAATATTCTTTATTTTTGTGTAAAATTCATCTGTTTTATGGAAGATTTGATAATTTTATTAAAAATTTGTTGTTTTTTTTTGTAAATCATTTTTTAAATCAAAATTTAGCTATTTCTGTTGAAAGTGTTACTTTCCTTTTTGGTTGAAAATTTACATTTTTTCGGTTATAAATATAACTATTTTATAGAAAATTTGTCTTTTACTTTGAAATTTCTACAATTTTGTAGAAATTTTGTTTTTTTTCTTGACTTAAACATCTGCATTTCACAAAAATTGATTTTTTTGGTGAAATATTTGACTATTTGTTAAAAATTATTTTTTAAGTTGAGAATTTA
>JAAAKG020197622.1:0-49623 GCA_010014905.2 Druon quercuslanigerum | reverse complement strand
TTAGGAGGAAGACAGTAACAGTTCTTAGCGATACCATGTTGAACATTGAATGATTTTGAGATGTCTTTCAGATGGCTCTGTAAATAATTATTCATATTTTTAATCGCTAGAAGCAAAATTATAAGTATTTAAATTTCAAAAGTTTCAGAAGTGAAAAGATATAGTTACCATATTAAAATTTCCAAAAATATTGTTATGGTGCAACATTTTGTATGTCTTATTAAAACAATTCTGCACCGTAACAATCTTTTTGGAAATTTTAATATAGTAACTATAACTTTTCACTTTTGAAACTTTTGAAATTTAAATACTTATAATTTTACTTCTAACGATTACAAATATTAATAAATAATAATTCATTCCAATATAATTTGGATTAAAACAATTTGACTCGAAAAATGCCATGAAGGAGTTTAGTTTTTAATTCGTAAGTTTTTATTCATCTATTTTTAATACTTATCTTATTATAAGTTTAATAAGTTTATTCTATTTTAAACACCTTTTCTGCAATATAAATGTTTAATGATGAGTTCCCCTGGGGATGAAAACATTGAGTTTTCGAAACTTTGAATTTGATATTGCAAAATAAATAAAAAAAGTATGCACGCTAGCGAAAAAATGTCCTGACTTAAAAAAGAAATCCTGACATTTCCAGGCTTTCCAGGTATGGTAAACACCCTATATTATTAATTTCCAACGTTTATCTCGCCTAGCTTTTTTATTAGCCCCATACGAATTGATCCAACTCTTACCTTCATTGTTGTCACTGCTTCTCTTTGACAGACGACAATCATCTCTTCCAATATGACTGGTTTCTCCTTCCGTAACTCTTTCTTCCTCACATCCTCATTCCTGATTTCAATCACCTCCAAAATACGTGGCTCGGGTTTCTCCTCAATCACCTGCTGCTGTCTCTCCACATGATTATGAACAAGTTCCTCGTCAATAGGTTCATCAGCCTGGCTAACCGAGCAACTAACATCAGCCGTGTGGATTCCAGAGTCCTCTCGATCTGTGTCATTCAGAATCTCAGCAGAAGAGGTAGAGGCCGGATAACGTCGTGCATAATCCAGCTCCTCAAGACTCTGAACTCGTTCGAAAGTGTCAGGACCGCTGGAAGCATCAGCATCCAAAGAGTCCAAACTCCGATGAAAAGCCGCCCTCGGTGCTCTGTACTCAGAATCCGGGGAGGAACTTCTTTCGCTAGGTGTCGAGTTATCGATCCTGTTTTCCTGATCCCGAAAGCAGAGAGGAGCGTGTTTGCCAGAAGAATTTCTCTTCTCCAGTTCCTTGTTCCGCGCGGCGTCAAGAGCACTCAGACGATCTTTAATCGACCTCGCCGACAATTCTCCATTGTGTCGTGGCTCGTGAGGAGTTGCTGGCGTAGTTGATTCATCACTGCTGCTGTACTTCTCCAGGGTAGAGAGCCTTTCTCTCAAAGGTCGAACGGTTTCCAAATCCTCGTCGTGATGGTTGTTGATCTTCTCTCTTTCGGAAGCCTGCTTTTCCAGATGCGAGAGCCTCTCGCGGATGGAGTTCATGTCGCCCGAAAGCCTATTCAAAGCCTTGCTGCTGGTCTTATCAACGGACTCTGATTCATTCTTCTGCTTTTCAAGATGCGACAAACGCTCCTTGATAGTCTTCGAGCTGGGAAAGTCGGAACCGAGCCTGTTGTTGCTTTTGCTGTCTGTACTCTTCGGCGATCCTTTCTCGAAGATCTCGCGTCTTTTCAGTATATCCACCTTCACGCCATTTGTTTCTTCGTTGAGACTCGTCTTCGAACCATTCATGTTAGATTTCGAGTTATCGAGCTTCGCGTCCAGGGTTACCAAGGATCTTCTGGGGATGTTTTGTGAGACTCTGGAAACGTATCCCCGAATCGCTCCTTCGTAGGTGTATTCCTCGGGTTCTGGGGAACTTGCAGTTGCTGTTGCTGCCGAATCGTACTCGTGATTGTTGTTGTTGTGGAAACCATTTCCAAAGGTGGATTGTTTCAAGCTGCTGATGGAGTCGTTGCCGTTTTCGGTCAGCGTATTGTCCACGTCTGAGTGGTTCTTCTCGATTTCACTGTCTCGGTCGCTCTGAAAAAGATAATTTAGTTTTCGAATTAGTGTCCTTAGTTGTAGGGTTCATATTTATTTATACGGTTGGTGATTGACGCCTTTCAGATTCTTGGATATTGCAGAAGATACTTACGAGGACACTGTGTGCATCATCGTGTGTGTCGCCACTGACTGAACTCTTTCCACTGCTGGTACCAATGCCAAGGTCACTTAAATCGTTCAAGTCTTCTTCGTGGTACATGGCTAGGCTCATACTCAATTTACGACCTCTGTTTCCTCGCTCTTCCATCATTTCTGAGAAAGTCTTACTTCGTCGTCGCTGTCGATCGTGTTCTTCTAATTCCAGTTTCTTTACTTCCACCACGCGCTCAATTATGTGCTCTTGGCGCTTCCTTCTACTGCTTTTCCAGTTGTCTAGATTCTGCAAATTTAAAAAAAAAATCTTACAATCTCTGGTAATATCCTTTAAGCTACTTTTTTTTAAAAGTGTGTTTTTCACACTCTTAAATGTAGAAAAGTAGAAATATTCAAGGTTATGAGTTCCTCAAGTCCAACCTACTTTAATGTTTGTTTCACAAGTCAAGTCAAATGACAAGTGTAGACAAAAAAAAGGAATGAGAAATCTCCCATCAAAAATTACTTTCTATTGTTCGTAGGAATGTTGTGGATTGTTTTCCGGAGGATTTATTTATAACGTGGCGTGCTGTGAATGCCAAGTGTTATTTTACTCACCGACTGCCAGTCTTCGGGTTCTTCTCGCACCTCTTGCTTTATCTTTTTGACTTCTTGGACCTTCTGCAACTGCTCCTGGGCAGATCGGTAAAGCGAACATGGTCCCACCTTCACAAACTGAAGGGGGTTTGTTGCTTGTTTAGGTGGAGTCTTGAGCGTGGTTTTTAATTTTGGTGGCTCATGTGTGACCTAAAACAAATAAAAAAAAATCGAATTTATAGTGATACACTACATACTTACAAAAAATAAAACTATTTTTAATTAAAGTTCGATGAGTTTGTCTAGGAGATGAATTCTGAACCAGAATGAGTGAAATCTGGTATTTCAAGAGAAGAGAAAATAATAGTTTTAATTAGTTTTATAATTCCGAACCGAATAGCTTTTCCGAATTATGTGGACACGAGAAGTTGAGCGGCTACAGCTGCACAATGATCTAAAAATTTTGCAAAAAAAAGCAAAGCTAAGCAAAATATTATCTATTTTCAGCTTGACGGACTGTATCAGACATATTTTCACTTGGAATTTCACAGATCAATATAGACTAAATATACAAGGGAGACCGTGCAACTCTTTCCTTTGCGTCTGCATCACAAGTGCCTTTGTCTGGTATTTCAAGAGATGTTCGAATGCTTCAAAGGGGAAAAAAACCACATTTAAATTTTAATAGAGACGAGAGTGTGAAACATTTATTGACATTTAATTCTATAATGCATTTTTAACCAAATAGTTGAATCCTTAAGCCAAAAAAACGATCTTTTTAAGACGAAAGACGAATATTTAACCAATACAGATCAATTTTTAATCTAAAAGGGCAAATTTTCAACAAATAAACTGAATTTTCGATTTAAAACAATTAATTTTTAACAAAGTAGTAGAATTTTCAAAAGAAACAATATATTTCTAGACAACTATTCTAATTTTACAACCAAATAGTTAAAATTTTAAGCAAAAGGAATGACTTTGCAACAAAATAGTTTCAGTTTAAACTAAATAGTTAATCTTTCAAATAATAAAAATATTTTTTTAACAAAAAGGTTTGACTTTCAACCAAGTAGTAAAATTTTCAATAAAAAACAGATGCTTTTTTAACAAGAAATTTAAGATAAATTTAACAACAAAAAAATACGAAAATTCTACAAAATGGTTTGAGCCCTTAACAAAAACGATCAATTTTTAACCATAATGAAATGGCTAAGATTTTCAGTTAAAATTTGTTTTTTAAACTGTTTGAATATTTAACTAAAAACGATGCATTTTCAAACAAAAATGAAACGGCTAAATTGTAAGTTCAAAAAATTTCTTTACAAACAAAAAAAGATGAATTTGGAACAAATGGATTAAATTTTTAACTAGAGAGATAAACTTTAATGAAAAATGACAAATATTTAACAAAAAAATAAATTTTTGATACAGTAATTTAACTTTCAATCAAGTAGTAGAATTTTCAATAAAAATATGAATTCTTAACGAAAACTGTAATAGTCGATATTTTTACTGTGTCAAAAGAATTACATTTAAAATTAAAAAAAAACGAAAGAGTTGAATTAAACCAAAAGATACAAATTTTCAACAAAAAAGTTGAATTATCAACAAAATCAGATTGACTTTTTACCAAAAAAAGTTGCATTTTGACTATAAAACATAAAAAAAAACTTTAGTAAAAGCGATGAATCTTTAACTAATAAAAATGAATTTATAACACAGCAATATAACATCTAAATAAACATCTAAATAAATTAATTTTGAAAAAGAAGAATTTTCAATAAAATAGTTAAATCTTCACCCTAATAAAATAAATTTTTAACAAAGTTTAAGACTTGCAACTAAAAATGACAAATTCTTAATCAAAAATGTAAATGATGAATTTTAAACTCAAAACGATCTAATTTCAGAAGAAAATTAAATTATTTTAATTCTTAAACAATAAAATAATTTTTTTTAACAAAGTGCTTGAACTTTCAACCATGTAATTGAAGTTTTGACCAAAAAGGTGACTTTGTAACAAAAAACGCTGAATTTTCAATAAGCTAATGAAATTTTCAACCAAGTAGTAAAACTTTTGTACTAAAAGAGATGAATAAATCCTTAACCAACAATATATAATAGTAGAATTTTTAAAATTAAAAACAATTAATTTTAAACTAAAAAAGGTTGGATTTTATTTTTGGGTTTGATTAATTCAATTCGCATTTAACAATAGGAGGTCTCTAACTGTTACTTTTAGTTTTGGTTCATAACATTATTGTAAGGAAAGCTTATTATCTCAGTATTACTATGCTAAAGCGGTAATATGTGCTTTTTCGCAGTTTTCGAGAAAATCGAAGGCAAAATATTCGCCAAAGGCTATATAGCTCAAACATTAGCGCTCCGGCTTCACAGCTGAAAGGTTGTGTGTACGATTCTAGCTGCCTACACTTTTTTTATATTTTTTTATTTATTGCTTTGTTAAAAAATATAATTAACTTACAAAATCTTCTAAAATTATGCAAATTAGAGACTTTTTAATACAATTTTTCACGGAATATATGACTTTCTTAAACTATGTCATGTTTTACCCAAAGAAATTTATTTTCTATAAATGTTATTATTTATTTAATGAGGGATTTTTAACGTAAAATTGTGTTTTATTAGGGAAATTATATTTATAAACATTTTAAATATTAAAGAAAAATGAAATAAATAAAAAAGTGCAGGTAGCGAGAATCGAACAGGCAAGAATTCTGTCTATGACAGCGAAATGCTACTGTGTGAGCTGCCGGCTGTTAAGAAGTGTTTTTCGCCAAACGCTATAAGGTCTGAGGCGAATATTTCAAAGTCGATTTTCTTGAAAACGATGAAAAAGTTCATATTAAGGCTTAAGCAAATTATTACTCAGGTAATGAGTTTGCGTTAAAAAAAAATGATGCAACGAAACTAAAATTCACAATTGCCGGTCTCCCCTTGTAAGGGAAAAGACGGGAAAAAGTGTGAAATATGTGTTCGTTACAAATATTTCTAAGCCACTTTAGTGTCCCAAATCCATTTAAGGAAAACAGTAGAAGTTGTAGAAGGAAAATCAGAATAAAGCAGTAGAGAATGGAAAGCATATATTATATATTGATTTAAAGTCCATAAATGGCTGTTTACTGAAAGATCAATGATATCAAGAGACACTTGGTACACTTGGTTGCGCATTTATGTAATTTATAAGGGTATGGAATTGAGTGAAATTTTTTCCGCGGTTATTCCGAGAATTGGCAGTGTTGATAGGGAAATCGCGAGTCAAGTTTGACGATCAACGAGTAGAGAAAAGCGACCAGGGCGCGCCAATCATCGAGTGTAGGTTAGTTATAGCAAAACCGGAAGCGGAAATTTGCTTGATCAGGATTAGGCCTTCGGAGACTTGTTAGTCCGGGAGCTAGAGGTACCTTCCCGTATGCAATAAGATGTCCAAGGGAAGTTAAGGGTCATTCTTATGTGTTTTGAGCCGCTGAATCCAAATATGTCGGTCACTATCCAAAAAAAATAGTACGTTTTGTTTAAATCTCAATTTTTTAGACAAAGTATGAACACCGGCATATTCGGATTGAGTGGCTCAAAACACATAGTTATGGACATCTTATTGCATACCGGAAGGTACCCAGCTCCTGGACTATGTACGTAATATTTCAAAACGCTTATGTCGTTTCGATTCGGATTGACAGCGATAAAAATTATCCGGCTTGAACGAATATTCCATTTTCACTTTCCTTCATCATTCATAAGTTCATTGACCAACTGGCTATATCTTTAATTTATTTCTAACGATTTGATTAATGAAGGTGGCAGAAAAATTTCATTTTCGAAATTCCTTGACTTTTACCAGACAAAAATTGGGGAAAAGTCAGGAAATATCACTAAAATTGACCTAATAATATTAATGATTTGACAATGGTCTTTTGTTTTAAAAATTCTGCAAACAATTCTATTTAAATTTTAGAAAAATTCTAGTGAATTGGCTTGATTAAATGAGAACCTAGCCGCCCTTTCCAGTTTCCCTAACCCAGCGAAATTATTTGTTCTACTCTCACGAAATTTCGGTGAACGTAGATACAGCCTTTTGATAATACGCTAAAATCTTAAAAATCCTATGAAATTCCATCAAATTATTTAAGTCTGCTAATAATTTTTGAAATCTTTTTAAACATCGCAAAATATTTCAAATAATTTCAAGAAACAACAGAAATAAGTATACACATGAATTCCAAAGTGATTACGCCAAATGACTTAGTGACTAAAGTAATATTTTTTCAAATAAATTTTTTCAAAATCATTGACTTTCCCTGATGAATAAAAGACCCTGACTCTTCCCTGATTTTCAGGTTTCCACTGACCTGTGGCTGCCCTGGATCAATTATTTCACATTAAGATGTTTTGAATAATCAATACTTCCATTGAATGTACGTTACTAGGAGTATAAACAATAAAAATTGGTTAATTATTCAAAATTCATGACACGATAAAAAAAAAAGACATAGATTTGAGTGGCGTTGACATTTTTATAAGTCAGGTGCACATTAGCATGAAAAATATATAGGAATTTAAAGAGCGAGGAACGGTGCTTATAAATAGCTTATCATAAAAACAGCATAGTTTATTGATTATGTAAAGCGTTTAAAACATAAACTTTCCAATCTTTGTGAGTTTTATGAGCTACTTGAAGTACAAGGGTATCTAGCTATAGAACGCAAGCCCACAACGTAAATGGCAACGTGACACGGATAAGGCCAATTTTCACCTGAGATGTTCGTCTTAATGTTGAGGAACAGGAAAATGAATGCCTGCCAATCAGAGTGGATGTTTTTACCTGTGGCGACCTGCCAAAGGTGTCGATTTCGATGGTTAAGTCAGGCGGCTTCAAAGTTGCAGGAAATTCAAGTGAAATTTTTTGAAATTATTTTACAGGATAAAGATTGAAACATAAGTTGTCCCACTCCCAGAGATGCATATTTTCATTATTATATCATTTTTTGATAAAATGGATACATTTGGAGAAAAACACCGATAAAGAATTACCATAACAATAAAAAGCCGTTTTTCTGTACAACAAGTCATTTTTTCGAAAATTTTCATAAGAGAAAACATACTCCTTTACATATATACTCTAACAAGAATAAGAGATATCTCATCAAAATCGTAATATTTGCTAAGTTATTTACATTTTTCCTTCTTTTTCCCATTGTTTCTTTCACCTGTTGTGTCTTTGGCAAATCAAAAAAAGGTGTGCTCAAAATTAGTACACGAATAGAGTAAAACTTGTGTAAAAAATTGGCGTCAGCCACATTCAGTTAAAACAATAACTTATTCTACTTTAAATAATAATAAACAGAGTCACGTTCTCAGCTTCTGATGATCGTAGAAGGTTGTAATAAAGGGAATATGATTTTAAAAATTGATCAAAAAAGTCAATTTACTTTAAAATATGCATTATTTATTATTTTTAAAGTTTATATTTTGTCGTTGAAATATGTTTGATCTTTATTCCCGTGACGAAAGTCAAATTTCCCAGACACAGCTGGGGGTCATCTCATATTTGTCGATGGTCATTGGTGTAGGCATTACATATTCTTCGAGTGTATATTATAAAAGTGCCAAAGATACAACAGGTGAAAGAAACAATGGGAAAAAGAAGGAAAAATGTGAATAACTTAGCAAATATTACCATTTTGATGAAATATCTCTTATTAATGTTGGAGTATATATGTATCCCCTGGTGGTGGGCCAACTTTTGTTTCATACTTTATCCTGTAAAATCAATTTCAAGAAATTTCACCTGAATTTCTAGCCTGGCAACACTTTTGCATCCAAGTAAGTGTCTGACAATGCGCAGCTTCGTTTTGTAATGTCATCCCCTACATGTACACCAATTTTCAACCGTATCCGAGTCACGTTAGTTAACCGTCAAAATCGACACCTTTGGTAGGTCGCATCGACTCTGACTTGGCAGGCACCCATTTTCATGTTTCTCATCATAAGGTGAACATCTCAGGTGAAAATTGGCCTTATCCGTATCATGTTGCCATTTACGTTGTGGACTTACGGTCTACTATGTGAATTTCTTTACTTAAACTGAAGCAATGAAAATTAAGCAAAAAAATATGAAATTTGACGAAAAATGTAACAGTTCATATTTCAAGAAAAAGTTGTTTATTTTAAGCAAAAAACAGCAGAGTTGAACTAAAAAAGACGAATTTTCAACAATATACCTGAATCCTTAACTGAAACAAAATAAATTTTAATCAAACAATTGCAAATTTAATAAAAAATATCGTATTACTACCAAAAGAGATGAATTTTCAACCATGGAAATATGATTTTTAAACAAAAAATCTGCAATAAATCAGCCTTGTCTTTCTCATAACTATAAGAGTTGAGATAATAAATAACCTTGAAACGCAATGCCATTTTATGACATTATCTAGAATATTTTAGAAACTTAGAACGAATATGAATTATGAATCACTTAAGTTGTGGTATTGTCTCGATGTCCGGAACACGTTGGTAACAGGAATCTTGCGTTAGAACTGGCCCTACTTATATACTCTTCGATTAGCTTTCCCTGTTTCAATTTTAATTTTTTTCAGCATTTACAAAAATTATTATTCACATTTACGTTTTCTTCGCATTTATGTTTTCCATGTGTGATGTAACATTCTGCGTTATCCCCTCCCTACTTCCACCCGGGAATGTGGCGTAGTTTTAAAATGACTCATATATCGTGTTTCTAGAATTTCTTATAAGATTGCAATATAATAATTTAGTAATATTTTTCTAAAAACAAAATAAAAATCTTACCGTCCTGTCGTTTCGCCGCTCAGTGGCGGCGGTTTGCGAGGCAGGCATCTTCTTTCCTTCTTCTTCGATCCTCCTCTTCAGTGTAGTAAGACTCCTCGTAACGTCGAGTCCATCCTAGGCTTGGCTCCTGCAAGATAAACAGGAAGCCTTAATAAGGACAGATTCGTTTTACTCTTCAACGCAAGATAAGAGAAAAGATCCTTTCATATAGACATATAGACATATAGGGAAGTGGAGAAAGGGTGACCCAGCAAAAGATAAACGACCTATTCTACAGGTATTATAGTACTACTAGTACCACCTAAGTACATATTGAAGCTTGCCTTCTTGTCTAGATTTCTATTACAGACCATACTCTCATAGACTCGATTTCTTTTGCAAATGCAACTCACAACCTCCGGTTATCCTTTCTACCAACAATATTACATATTTTACGATCACGAGGTGTGATTTACAAAAATAAGAAAACATTTCATCGAAAGCTCTTAAAGAAAAATTACCTCTACACCGTAAAACTGATTCATGAGATATCAAGAGAAATATGCACTTTCACATTCATTTAATGAATTTAATTTTAAATTTCTGTTTGTTGTCTTCACTAGAATTACGCGTTATGTAAAATTTACGATGGGACCATACCAGGAGAGTGGCCAATATCTCGGGGCATATATCAACCCGATGATCTAATACAAGTGCCGTGTGAATATTTTCTTATTGTCCTGCGAAGCAATTGTTTTCAGTAAAGGTTAAACAAATAACCTGCATATCGAAATCGCATATTTCGAATACTGTTCAGATATTTCACGGATGTTTTACACTAATCTTTTATGCAGGAGAAACCTGAACATTTAAGTCAAAACTTCAAAATTATACTACTTAAAAAATAAATTCCAACGAAATATGGAATTGTTTAATTTTTACAGCTTCAAGTTTGAAATCGTTCATTTTTAAAGTTTCCAATTAGAAGGTATATCATTTTCAGAGATTTTAGAATAATTAAACATTAAAGGTTCACAATATTTTAAATTCATTAATTTTAAACGGAGTAAATGACAGTATTAGTTTGTTTTTTTACAGAAGTCACATTATTTAGTAAAAAATCTACCACTTTAAATGTCACTTGACATGATATAATAATTATTAATAAAATAGTTATCATCTTTAAAATATCTCTAATTTAAAAATGTAAAATGATAGTTTATTTTAATTCCAAATTCAATAGTTATAGAATTCAATATTCTAAATGTATTGGCTTTTATTTTAAACGTAAGAAAATTGCCTGTTTTATTCATTGCTTTCAAATCATATAACATCAAATGTAATTAAGTAATTTTGAATTCAATTCCTCTAAAATAAATTCGAAACAACAAAAGTTAAGACAATAGTTTATCAAATTCAAGGCTTAAAAATGAGAATATTTTACTATACATGGAGAAGTCACTTATTTTTTGTTTGAAAATGTTCCCAAATATCAAACATTTCAAACTGAAATTTTAAAATTTCGAATTAAAAGGCATAAAATTGTGTAATTTCAAAACAATAGAATCATATATTTAGCAATACTGTCTGATATAATTAATTTTATTTTTATTTTTAATTCAGTTTTTTAGTTAAAGATTTAAGAAAATTAATCATTTAGAACTGAAAAACACTTGATAGATATGAATTTTAAACCCATTGTTTGAATTTTTAAATAAAAATGATAAAATTTCAGCCAAAAAAAAAGTTACTTTGTCAATTGAAGAAATTTTTTTTTACATGAAAATACAAATTGTCAGCAAAATAATCAAATTGTCAATCATTCCATCTAGGTACCCTATTGAATTGCATATGGCACGCTTAAAATTTCAAGATAATTAAATTTTAAAACAAAATGATGAATTTTCTACCAAAACCAATAATTTTTAAAAAAGCAATACATTTTTCAAACAAGTAGTTAAATTTTTAACAAAAAATATTAATGTTAACAAAATACAATTTTTTTAAAATATATAAGAATTTTCAACCAAACTTTTGTTCAATTTGCAACCAAGAATAATAATTTTCTACCAAGAAATACCAATTTTTTAACAGAATACATGAAATTTTCTCCAAATAATGAAATTCTCAACTAGGAACGAAAAATTAACAATAAAAAATGGAATTTTTCAATTTTCATAAAAAAATAAATCTTAATATTCAACAAAAAAAAAACGAAATTTCAACAAAAAACATTAATTTTTAGCTAAGAATTACAAATCTTCAACGAAAGTGAAACCGTTAAAATTGCAGTCAAAAACCTAATTTTTAACTAAAAAAAAATTTAACAAAATAGTTAAATTTTCAAACAAACCATTTTTAACAAAAATCAACAATCTTCTAAAAGCAAAAATGAATTTTTGAGTAGTTCAATTTTCAACCAATAAGTTGAATTTCCAACTAGAAAAGATAAATTTTTCTCTAAAAATGTAATCAAGACAGTCCAGCTTACAAGTGGATTAATCTTAATTAAAAGTGGATTAGTCGAGAATACAGATACATACTAGACTCCACATTACTAAAATTACCCCGGATTACAAGTGAATTACTTCGAATACTGAAATTACTCCGAGTTACTTAAATTATTTCAGATTAAAATTGGATAATCGGATTAAAAGTGGATTATTCAGGATTACAAGTGGTTTGCCATGTATCACACGTAAATTCTGGCAGATTCGAAGTGCATTATTCCGACCTACAGGGCAGATTATAGCAGATTACAAATGGATTATGCCGGATTACAAGTGGATTAATCCAGTTGCAAGTGGAGTGTACCGGATTACAATTGGAGTATAGCGGATTACAACTGGATTATTCGGGATAACAAGTGAATTATTTTGCATTGCACCGGATTAACAATTTGAATAACTGAGCGGCCCAGCGGACCACCAGAGTTGTTTCACCCTCAACTTTGATTTGAATGTTATTATTATTACACCATTAAGCCGTTTCCCTTTCGGGGTAGGCGTGACTCACTCGGTAGGGAGGGGAGTAGTGTGAGGAAGGGGTTATAAAAATTTTTTTAGATTGATCTGGAATTCTCGCGTTTGTTAATATGTAATTTATGGCTTTAAAAATGAAAAGAAAAGAGGGTCTCAAATGGGTCTAATGAATAATTGATTGTTTTAGAAAGCTAGTTGCCTACCTGCGAAAAGTTTACGAGGCTTGCCTCCTAGTATCAACTTGCAATCGCCAATCGGTGCAACAGACAGCTTAGAACAAGCTAAAGGACTGACAGCATCGCGTAGCAGTGTAAAATGTCTTATCACGACATCCTAGATATATCGTTTAATGGCACCCCTTATCAAGCGACAGTAGCGACACGTATAAACATAGCGGGCAAGTATCGCGGACTTCGTGCCAGCCGGTCACGTCCAAGACCCGTAGGCCAGAGAGCTATCTTTGAGAACATTGTAGCGTGGCTAGATTAATTAGCGCAGCAAGGCAAGTGTCCTTTTTTCCAGTTATTTCTATCTAATATGCAAAGGCAAGGAATAAGAAGAGCAGAGAAGTGCCTTGATGAGAGACTGGCTACATCGCAACGTAATTAGAATATCGGTTCAGGGCATTTATTCTAACGACACTTTAAGCTCCTCATGTCTATCAAAGACATCCACATCTAACTTTCTTCAATTTTATTTATGCCATATTTAAATTTTTTCATTCATTTATATCCGTTTGTTTATTAGAGGCACCTTTTATGTCTTGTGAAAAGTATTTAGAAGCAATGTGAAAAAAATAAAAACTACATCCTTTTTATATTTTACAACCGATTTTTATGCGAAATAGACGAATAATAGAGGATTACAATCTTTTGAACACAAGTAATATAGATAATATGTTGAATTCATATATGATAAATGTTAAATTATTAAGAATTCAAGTTGAAAAATAATGCATTTTCAACAAAATAGTCGAAATTTTTACCAAGAAAGGTGAATTTTCAATCAAATAGTTGAATTAAAAGAAAATTTAACCAAAAAGTTGCGCTTGCAACAAAATAGTTTAATTTTCAAGCGAGAGATAAATTTTCAGCCAAATACTTAAAAAGATGAACTTTCAACTAAATAGTCGAATTTTCGAGAAATAAAATTAAATTTCATCTGAACGAGTTGAGTTTCCAACAAAAAAATCTTTGAACTAAACAGTTGGATTTGAAACCAAATAGGAATTTTCCATTGAATACTTTTAAGAAATTATAAATAAAAGTTATTTTCAATCAAACACTTGCATTTTCAACAAAATACATAGTTGAATTTACAAGCAAAAGACACAAATTTTCAGCTAAATGATTTAATTTTTAACTAAATAGTTAAATTTTCAACCTGCAAAGGTGAAATTTAAAAAAATGATTAATTGAAAAAAACATTACAATTCAACTAAAAAGACCAATTTTTTATATAGTGAAATAGTGGAATTTTCAACAAAAAATTAATTTCAATCAAAAAATTTGCATTTATAACTCACCAGTTGAATTTTCGATCAAACGAAACACATTTTTAACAAAGTAATTAAAATTTTTATAAGACCGTGAGTTCTGTTAGAAAAAGATTCGAAGAGAATCTGTAGGTCTTTTTGAAAGTAGCAATTGGTTTTTTGTACACTTTTTTAATGTCACATAGATTTTCCATAAAATAGAATTTTTTATTTTTGAAAAAGCTTTTTGATTAATAAAAACAAAAATACTATAGAAAGACACCTTCGTAAAAGTTGTTTTTTTCCGGCTCAGGGATTTGCGAAACGTGGAGATTTAATGAAAACTGAAGAAATCAAATTTTACATAAGACTTACCTTCTCATAAGAATGAGAATGTCAAATAAATATTTATACATTCCGTTTTAAATCCGTATCTTTTCCTGGTTTTCCAGGTTCTCTAAGAACCCTGATAATAGACTAATCGAATTATAATTCCGGCTCTCCAAACATGACTTGTTTGCCGAAAGTTTCAAGAAAAGACTACTTAGGTGGATAAAATCTTGTTTAAAAAGGAGAGAGGTAGGGTTGGAAGCCACTTGCTGTTTGCCTTAGAAATTTAAGTCTTATGGACTTTGCCAGGAAAAGTTCGATCGTAAAGTCAACAGTAGCTTTGGCTGAAGAAGAAATACGTATGGCGCACAACGGTACCAAATGCATGGAATTAAATTTTATTTTTGTAATATGAATCTTCGTAATAAATAATAGTAATTATATTATTTTATTGAATAGTTCTTAGAAAATTAAAACTAATTTTCAAGTATACTTATAGTGAAAACATTTTTTTACAAAAATATGTACAAAATGAAATTTAGTCCTTTGCATTTGGGCCATTTTTTCTACTATAGGTCTACGAATAAAAATACAATTTCGAACATGCAAAACGAGCGTTTTTCAGTTCTGCCGATTATGTATTACACTTTTTAATTTGTCATCTTCTTTAATTTTTCCTGATACATTTTAATCAGTTAGAAAGTGCTGATATGTTTAACAGATTTGTAAAATAACCTAGCTAAACAATTTTTCAAACGTATAAATTTAAATTAGTTTATAATGTATTGTCATCAGTTGCTGACATTCAAAGCAACAGACACACATTCTGTTAGAAATTCATATTTTCTGGTTGAAAATGCACTTTTCTCGTAGAAATGAAAACTATTAGGTTGATAATTAACATTTTGGTTAAAAATTCATATTTTCGGGTTGAAAATTTTACTGTTTTCTAGAAAGTTCGTCTTTTAGGCCTTAAAATTCAAAGAATTTATCAAAATTCCGTCATATTTTTGTTAGATTCATCACTATAGCAGAAAATTCGCCTTTTTTGGTAGAAAATTAATCTTCTTAGTCGAAAATTCATCTATTTGATTGGAAATGAAACTATTTTGTTAAAATTTGAACTGTTTTGTTAAAAATCTGTTGTTTATTGAAGATTAAATTATTTGGTTTAAAATTAACTTTACTTTAAAAATGCATTTTTTTGTAGAAAATTCGTCTTTTTGACTTGAAATTACAACAATTTGTTTGACATTTTGTTTCTTTGTTGACTGAAAAAGATTTTTTAGTCGAATTAAACTTTTTTTTATTTTAAATTAATATCTTTTTTGTTTAAAAATTAAATTTTTTGGATAAAAGTTTAACTATTTTGTTAAAACTAATTTTTGCCAGATTCATTATTTTAGTTGAAAATGTATCTCTGGATGAAAATTCGTCTTTTTGATAGACAATTAATCTTCTTGGTTGCAAGTTATTGTTTTTGGTTGAAAATTCAACAATTAATTTTGTTAAAAATTAATCTATTTAAAAATGCAATATCTTACTTGAAAATATTAGGAACTTGAAGCAATTTTATTGAATTTTATTGAAAAGAATTTATTTCCTTATTTTCGTAAAAAGGTTCCGTATATCCCCTGTTTTTAGAGAATATTGACTTGCGAAGCCTGTGACCTCTATAAAAATATTTTTGGTTTGCAACAAAAAATTGATTTATATTTCGGGTTTAGGTTTCCCTTTGAATATATCATCAAAAAGAATCATTTTCAAAGCATCTTTTGATTGCTATAAATTTCTGTTTATGATTCCTAAAAAGTGAATCGAATCATTGTATAAAAAATAGGGAAACTTGGGTCAAAATTCTTGAATTGAGGTATTTTAGGGGATTTTTAAATTTTGAGTGAGGAATTGGGGAATATGTAAGAAAGAGGACAGACAGTGAAACCTGCAAAATGTATAAATTAAATCTGTGAAAATCTAATGCAATCTAGAAATTTAAGTAAATCTAGAAGTGTAATCAAACCTGTAAGATTGAATTCGAAGGCCAACCATTATTAAGCATACAAGATAAATTAGAAAGTGCAGATACATGGTATTTCCCACAAATATTTCGTCACCTTCTTTATTTTTGAAAAATCGCACAAATGATCGAAGCGATCAATGAAATACAAATATTGACATCAAAAGTAGATTTAGCACAAAAGAAAATTGTTCTATAAAATATTGGACTCAATGAAACAAAGGAATGATCTATTGCGCAAAAAGTATCCAGTGTAGAACAAATTGCACATATTTCTAGGAATGCAAATGCAATAACAATATCCTCAGTTATAAAAATGCGAATACGTAAGTTCTGCCGATAAAAAGGCTATAAACTGCAGACAATCATAATTATGTGCATAGTTCTGAATACAAGAAAATGTTCGACTTCTATATTGCGCCGCAAGTACGTGAAACACTACCACTAATATTTAAAAAAAAATATGTATATATAATTATATATGCATATACATATATGTGAAACGCATGTAAGTTTATTATTAAAAGATATTTCAGATTCACAGAAAAATGGGAGCTCTTCTCAGAAAAATAACTTCTTTTCATTTAATTTTATCTTCTCCATTAAAACAAATAATTTTATAAATTGTACATCTTTCACGTATTTGAAACTATTAACTTTTTACTGTTAATTTTTTAAGAAAGTTAAAAGGCTCTGTTATTAATTTTTAAAGAATTGTGTCGAATACATCGCATTTTACTCGCTGGGGCTAAAATATCAGTGAAATCTCCGTGGGGTAATCTGAAGTAATTTAAAACTGACTGAGGAAAGTTTGCAGTTATATGAGAACGATGACAATGTCGAATGATTTTATTTTGCTACCGGGTCAATGGCTGTTCAAGTGTCCATTCCAGTTTCGCGATTTGTCAGGCTTTATGATTTTATGACTGGCTTTTTTAAGGCCCGCGACTACTCGATTTATGCTCTGATTCCAGCACTTGGACACGGATAATTGGAAACGAGGGCGATGCCCATATACCATTCCGGGATCTTATGCCTCACAGAATCGATAAATGCATTCAAAGCCAAGACACGGTTCTTTTGCATACGCAAAATTTAATAATAATAAAAAATAAATAACTTGTACAACAAAATGATGAAGACACGCTCTGAATAATATCCGTTTCCAATAATACAAATAAAAGCAGAATATATCTGCGCTCGTAAATCAGTTACAATATTTTGAATATAATTTAGTAAAACTGAATGGAACACAAGGAACATAATTTTTTGTATTTTAATATATTTTATTATTTTGGGTAAGGTATAGGTATCGAGGTCGTTATTATTTTAAATAACTTTCCTTGTTATTTCTTGACAAAAACTGAGAAACACTGAATAGTATTATCGAATTTTCCGTAACACTAACCAAAAACTAAAAATTCCCTAAAGTAAGCCGTAAACTAGCTGGAAAAGAGGAGAGTATTACGGAAAACTCGGTAACGGTGGAAAGTTCGTAAAAAAAATTAACCAATGAGAAAAAAATGGGTTTTAATAAACTTCGAAATCCACTTCTTCAGTATTCCTTTGTTTTGACATTCTGATCTCACAAAAGATATAGTTGACGTCGAATTCTGATAACTGATTCATTATAAAAATTTAACACAAAAACCCCAAAGAATTTTTTGCCATTTCCCATTCCCTCCCGGGTTTTACATAAATTTTCTGGACATTCAAATGTCAATTTCAAGATTTAAGCCTTCAAATCGAAACAATTTTAAAAGTATTAGGAACTGAATTGAAAAGTAAATCAAAGTGGAACCATTAATTGTCGTAATTTTATAAAAACAATTTTAAATCGAAGGCATTCTAAACTGAATAATTTTGATTTCAAAGCCTTCCATATAAAAAAGTAATTTCCAATTCAAATATTGATACAACCTAAAACTGAAATAAGCAATTTGTACAATAATTTTGAAATAAAAGCCTTTATTAACCAGTTGAATTTTCAACAACAACAAAAATGAATTTTCTACCAAAAGAGATGAATTTTCAAACCTAAAAGTTTATTTTTCAAGCTTGAACATCACATTTTGTTGCAAAACTTGTGAGGTGAAAAGACAAACAAAAATGTTCAATTTGCGGCTGAAAATAAAAATATAATAGTAGAAATTAAAAAAAAATGAGAGAAAATGAGAAAAAAATAAGAAAAGGGCGAGGGAATCTTCAATTCACTGAAGAATTTTCATGACGACCGTCGACTAACTTATCCGAAATCCTAAAGTCGTCCCTATCATCGTCCCTATCGTCGTCACAAGTCGTCAACAGAAGTCTTTCAAAATCTTTGGTAGTCTCTGAGCAATCTCCCGTACTTCGCGGGAAGTCGGTGGAAGTCGGTGGAAGCCGGTGTGACCGGATGCAATTTTATGCAATTATAAGTTTCGGTTCATTAGCTCGTGTTAAATAATTATAATAGTCCATTTTTCTTATGTTTTGAATTAAAAATTCATCTTTATTATCTTAAAATGAACTTTTTGTTAAAATTCATCTTTTTGTCAGAAATTAAACTGCTTTGAATAGGAAATCCGTTCCTTTGGATTGAAAAATTGAAATTCTTTGTTTAAAAAGTCATATTTCTGATTTTAAAATGAACCTTTTGATAAAATTACTTTTTTTCGTCAGAAATTAGAATTTTTTAATAGAAAATTCGTCCTTTTGGTCTGAGAAATTAAAATTATTTTATAAAAAAGTCATAACACTGATTAAAAAATGAACTTCTGGATCAAATTAATCTTTTTCATCAGAAATTAAACTTTTTTTAAATAGAAAATTCGTCTTTATGGATTGAATGTTCATCTTTTTTGGACAAAAAGTTATATTTCTTATTTAAAAATAAATTTTTGGTTAAAATTTATCTTTTTCATCATGAATGTAATTGTTGTGAATAGAAAATTCGTTCTTTTTTACTGAAAATTCATCTTTTTTTGGCCAGAAAGTTATATTTTTTATTTAAAAAGGAACTTTCTTCTTAAAAATTAAACTGTCTTCAAAAAGTTAAAAGTTCAACTATTTTGTTAAATCAGTCATCTTTTTTCATACAAAATTCGTCATTTTGCATTAAAAATTAATCTTCTTTGGTAGAAAAAGCATCTTTTCTACTTAAAGTTGTCAAAATTAATCTTTGCGTGTTATACTTATACTATTTTGTTTTAAAAAATGATGTTTTTTATTGAAAGTTATCTTTCAAAAAAAAATTCTTCCTTTTTGATCGAAAATTCATCTTTTTATTTATACATTATTTTTTTGTAGAAAATTCAACTGTATTTGAAAAAAAACAGTTTTTTTAGCTTTAAAGTTCAAATATTTGGATAACATTTTTTTTTTTGATAAATCAACAGACTTCTAAAAAAATCGTCTTCCTAGCTTTAAAAATGTGTAAATAGTATTATTGTACTCTTAGTATTCTTTTTGGGTTGAAAAGTGTACTATTTGGTTGGAAATTTATATTATTATTTTGTAAGATGCCATCTTTTTTTGTAGAAAATTAAACTGTTTTGTTGGACATTTATCTTTTTGGTTAAAAATTCAACTACTTTATTTAAAAAGAACTTTTTTGTGAAAAGCTATCCTTTTATGGTTTATTTAATCTTTTATGGTGGTTAAAAATGCAACTGTTTAGTAGTAAAAAATCAATAGGTTATTTTGTTGAACAGTATAGTTTGGTTGAAGTAAATTGTTTTTTTATTAAAAATAATAATATTATAACGCATTTTTTACTAGCCCTACAATTTTATTTATTGTTTCCTTGTTTAAAATTAAAATTAATACTTATGTATAGTTAATGCAATTCGATAACAAAATTAAATCCCAATACTCCACTGATTTCTGTAAAATTAAAGTTAATTTATATGAATTCAAAGGAATTCAAAAGTATTTGAACAAATTCCTATTCACTTAAGATGAGTTTAAAAGATTTCAGAAGGAATAACAAAAAAATAAAAATTTTAAATATTGTAATTTAAACAATCTAGGTACGTACCACTGATTTCAATAAAAACTGGAGTGAATTTAGTAGAATTCAAGGGAATTCAATAAAATTTGATGCAATTCGTAAGAATTTATGAGAATATATATTTTTTTTAATTTGAAAAAATTTTTAATTCCATCCAATTGAGTGAAATTGGAATGAATAGAATTGAGGGAAATTCAACAGAATTTAAGCAAAACTGAAAAAACAAAACAAAAAACAACGAATTAAATATATTTTGAGTGAATTCAGAACAACAAATTAAGGTAAATGAGTGAATTTACGAGAATTGAAGGTGATTCGAAAGATTTCCAAAGAATTAATTATGTAAAATAATTGAGGATAAATTAATAAAAATTCAGGACAAATTGAAATAAATGCAAATAAATTGCAAAAAATAAAAAATCCTACTGATTTCAGTAAACTTTGATGTAATTTGTAAAAAATAATAAAATTTCTATCGAATTAAATAAAACGTGAATAAAAAATACAGTGAATTAAAGAAAATTCTAGTAAATTTAGAGACATTTAAGCAAAATGAGAAAAATTCGATAAAATTCATAAAAATTTAAGGTGAATGAAAAATAATCAAGTGAACTTAAACCAATTTAAAAATATTTTGAAAGAAATATCGGTAAGGTAGGATTCTGGTAGGTGGTATATGGCCTTAAATACAACATTACCTATAATGGAAACGTATATCAATTTGTAATAAATTTCTCCTATTTCTTGATCTGATTTTAGTAGCAAACATTTGAAACAACTGAAAATAAAAAGTCAACAAACAACTTTATGTAAGTCGAAAGTAGATGATCTCTTCTTAAATAAGGTTTTTAAGGATGCTATTAATCAGAGAGAGTTTCGGATCTAGAGCAGATATTATTTTGATTTATAAGATTGGTTATTTAAATCCATTCTCACGAATAGACAGAATAACTGCAGATTTCATCTAGCTTTCTGATATTATTATATTTTCTGCAAACATTATGCATACACTATATATGAAAAAAGATTTGTATATAAAATTTCTGGCCACCATTTTTTTAGCAGCTACTTTTTCAAAATTTCGTTTATACATTCAAATGAAAATTATAAAAAAAATTTGTTCGTCATTGTTTTTTTAAGAAATTAAACATTTTCTAAAAAAAAGCGTTTTCCATCTATGTAATAGCATCTTCACTTATGAAATTGCAATGAGAAACTAATAAATGTACAAATATTATTAACATTTAAAAAGCAAGAATTTTGTTCTATACTAATTTGCGAACTTCAGTGATTATTGTAGGGACATATAATTCATGTATGGAGCATATAATATCCCAGGGAACAGAATCGATTCTTCTTAACCCCTTCGAATGTTCGATCAAACAATTCTTTTCCAAGGAACAACCAATTCAGAATTTCGTCAAAAAAAAAAAAAGAGAAAGAGAAATGCAGTGGAAGATACGATTGGCAAAAATAATAATAAAAAAGAAACAAAAAATAGCTTTTCGGATTGATAAATAATTATTGAGGTCTTCAATTTGTTTTTGATAATGTATTTTGGACCTATTGTGGATTTTTGGGACAATTTTAAACCGTTCTTAATTAAAGTTGACAGTTGAATTAATTTCCAACAAATAATTGAATTTTTAACCAAAAAGATACATTTTTTACCGAAAAAGACGTGTTTTCAACAAATTATATGAAGTTTTAACCAAATAGCTGAAGTTTCTACTAAAAAAAAAGATTAATTTTCCAAACAAAATAAAATATTTAAATTTCCAGTAAGTTAAATTTAGAACAAAATAGTTAGCAAACACATGTATATAAACCCAAATATTTGCACTTTTAAGCAAAAGAGACGAGTTTTCAACAAAAAACTTCGAATTTTTAACCTTTGAAGAAAATAGCTTAATTTTTAATAAAATAATTAAATTTTTAACAAAAAGAGATACATTCTGAAATTAAAATTTTCTTATTGGCGTCTATCTGACAGGCTATTCACAGAGAATTCATGTTAGTCTCTATTAGTCAGACTACTAAGTACTGCCCGAATTCTAGAAATACTACTGAGACTACTCTAGCGAATACCATAGTGACGACCAGAGACGACTAACGATGACCAGTGACTTACCCATTGTGAGTTTCGGCGATAGCAGGAATTACGATTCGGTTGTCTGTCTTTTTTTCTCGCAACTTGAATAAGTGCGAGTGAGAGGTTCTGATTCATCCTTTTATATTTTAATTTAAAAAAAAAGGAAACAATAAATAAAATTATGGGGCTGGTAAAAAAATGCATAATAGTATTATTATTTTTAATAAAAAACAATTTATTTCAAACAAACTAGATAACTGTTCAACAAAATAACCTATTTTTTTACTACTAAACAGTTGCATTTTTAACCACCAAAAAAGATTACATTTCTATTAAAATATAAATTTCTATCAAAAGATGAATTTTTAACCAAGAAAATGTTTCGTTAAATTCTCAACACCAAAATATGGTGTTAAAAAAAAAGTTGATTTTGAACAAATTAGTTGAATTTTATTCGAAACTAAACGAATTATCAAGCTAAAAAGACGAAATTTCAACAACACAAGTTTAATTTTCAATGAAAAAGGATAACTTTTTCACAACAAAGTTCATTTTAAATAAAGTAGTTGAATTTTTAACCAAAAAGATAAATGTCCAAAAAGACAGTTTAATTTTCTACGAAAAAAGATGGCATTTTACAAAATAATAATATGAATTTTCAACCAAATAGTACACTTTTCAACCCAAAAAGAATACTAAGAGTACAGTAATACTATTTGAATATTTTTAAAACCAGGAAGACAATTTTTTAGAAGTCTGGAATTTGCAAAAAAAGTTTATCCAAATAGTTGAACTTTAAAGCTAAAAAAACTGTTTTTTTTTTCAAATACAGTTGAATTTTCAACCAAAAAATAATGCATAAATAAGAAAGATGAATTTTCCTTTAAAAATAAAGAATTTTGTTTAAAAAGTTAACTTTCAATGAAAAACATCATTTTTTAACAAAGTAGTATGTTTTCACATGCAAAGGTTAATTTTTGACAACAAATGTCATTATTAAATAGGAAAGATGCTTTTTCTACCAAATAAGATGAATTTTCAATGAAAAATGACGAATTTTGTACGAAAAAAGATGACTTTTTTAACAAAATAGTTGAACTTTTAACTTGCAAAGATGAGTTTTCACTTTTCACGCCAAACAGACGAATCTTTTTCGAAAACAGATTAATTTTTAAGAAGAAAGTTTCTTTTTAAATAAAAAAGGTGAGATTCTGGCAACAAAAAAAAAGAATTTTCAGTACAAATGGACGAATTTTCTATTCATAACAATTACATTTCTGACGAAAAAGATAAATTTTACAATAAATTGTTTTTCAAATAAGAAATATAACTTTCTGTTTAAAATAGAGGAATTTTTAATTCATATAGACGAATTTATTAATTTGATCCAAAAGTTCATTTTTTAATCAGAATTATGACTTTTTCACCAAAGAATTTTAATTTCTCAGTCCAAAAGGACAAATTTTCTAATCAAAATTTTTTATTTCTGACGACAAATATTAATGTTATCAAAGGGTCATTTTTAAATCAGAAATATGCCTTTTTAAGGAAAGAATTTTAATTTTTCTTCAATTAGACTAATTAAATTTTCTTTTTTTATGTATAAAACCTAAATATTTTTTATACATAAAATCTAAAATGAGACGGATTTAAGTGATTAACGTTCCTTTTTCCTTCAAGTAAGTGACCATAGTGACTTTCTGAAAACAGTGACAATTGTGACTTTTTCTGAAAGCTGTGACTAAAAAGTCACTTGAAGAAAAAAGTTACTAAAAGTGATTTAAATGACGGTATGTCAGCCCTAAATCATGGAAAAAGCATTAACTTTTCCGACAGAAGTGAAGTGAAATTACAAATCACAGATAATTTCTCAGGAATGTGGAATCTAATAAGTAATAAATAGGCTATGAAATGGAATGTTATTCCTTAATCACAATCTCAAATCCATTATATTCCCAGAAATAGTTAATTATGCAAGAAACTTGCGTTCTATGAAAATTATATTTAATTCCAGAAAACTACTTCTCATTATATATTAAACTGATTCATTCAGTCATATATGCGTACATACATGCGATGAGAAAATTGTCCCATAAGAATGTGGGAAGGCAAATGATGTATAAAATTTGACGTAATTAACTGTTCTGGGAATCGAGGTGGAAAAATGTCTCAGCTAGTTCTTACCTATAAGTCTGAAAAGAAAATAATTGTCGTGTGGAGGTCTGCCTCATTACGTTGGTCATTTTTTTATAATCATAGAGCGCGTGCTAAAGTTTTATTCCCCCGCGATACGAACGACGCGGTTGGGTGTTGCATTTATTCATTAACGCCATAATGAAGATAACGTTACTTCTAACCGCGGATTACAGTTAGGGTAACAGTTCGAGAAACTCGCGGTGGATTAAGGCGCGTTTTTCCAATCCTGCCCCCAGCTCTCATTCCCGGATCGACCTAGACAAACAATCCAAGATTCAAGTCTCACGTGATAGTCATTTATTCCTGATTTATTTGATTTAACTTACATTTCTTCTAAGTATCTCCTTTTTCCTTCGGGTTTTCATTTCAACAAGCTGGCCGTTTTAACACAGGAAAACATTCAGTTAATACCAGGGATCACATTTGTTCAGCAGTTTAATGTTAAGGAAAATAATAGAATTTTTCTTCGAAAAAGGATATTTAAACAAAGGCGAAATTTTTTATTTGGAAAACACCAGCGGAATGAACAGAAATTAATAAACGCAAATTTTTATATCGAAAGCTTGATAATCAGTTTTAAATTGCATCATTTTAGATTTAAACATTGTGAATTTTTTGGTTTCAATTTAAATCGTAGAAAATTGACTGTGGTTTTTAAAATTTTTCAAAAAAAAATTTTCAGTATAAAGGATTTGTAATTCAGTAATTTTTAATTAAATTCCTCCAAAATAAATTCGAAACAATGAAAAATCAGGACAACAAGTTCTCAAATCCAAGCCTTACAAAAGAGAAGAGCTGAAACCAGGTATTGAACATTGAATTATTTTTTATTAAAAAATGGTCAAAAATATTGCACATTTCACTCTCATATAAAAAATTCTGAAATTTCAAGCATTGGAATCATACATAACAATCTTCTTTTGTATTCTTTTTTTTTTTAATTTTAAATTAAATATCACAAAATTTACCGTTTTTTTTGTTAAAGATTTAAAAAAATATTTGAGTGGAAATTTTCAAGAATGAATAATAATTCTAAATAAAACTTTACAAAATAAACGATTTAATCATTAATTTTTAATGGTTACAATTTGTTAGTTTTGCATTTTCATGTTGAGCACTACATTTTGAGGATCGCTTCGATTTTTTTATTTTTAAATAATATTTAATGTCTGTTGTGAAAAATTAATTTTTCTTTTTACCGTTTTTTTTAATAATTCAATTTTTCCGTTTTCAACGGTGAAAATAACGGTGAATATATTGTTTGATCTTAGAAAAATTGGTTTAATCAACTGTAATGTTAAATTGTAATTATTTATGCAATAAAAATGTACAAATATATAATTTCAGAAGCTTTGACTTTGAAACAGCTGGTTTAGTTGTCAATTGCAGATTGTAAAATTTTAATCGCTTTAAATTGAAAATTGTTAAACTGAGAAGTTTTCTATTTTTAATAATATAATATTGAAAGCTTTTAATTATAAATAATACAATTTTAAATGATCCCATTTTCAAAATTCCAATCTGAAAATATTCAATTTTTAACGTTTTGAAATTGTCCTATTTTCAAAATTTTAATTATGAATCATTCAATTTGTAGAATCTTCAATTCAAAATAAAATTATTCAATTTTGAGTGCTATGAACTAGAAATTTAAAATAATTTATTGTATGTATATATTTTTCAGTTGCAAAAGCTTTTAATTTAATGTTATTAATTACTGTTTCAAAGATTGTTGAACATGATATTTAAAAATATGTTAATTAAATTGTTTATATATTTAATGCGATAGGAAATACTAGTTCAGAGACGTGAGTGCGCGCCTGCAATTGCTGCTAGTTTTAAATAAATTATAAAAATGTATAAAAATGTAGTAAACGTATTGTTTAAATGGTCTTTTAAAAAATGTTCCAATCAGTTCCGCGTTGTCTCCATGGAGTGTAACAATGAAGCTGAGTTTTCTAAGATAATATTTAACACGGATCGTGTACGACCTTCACTGTTGTTGATTAAATCGGAATGAGAGTACCGCGAAAGTTACTGGCGGTAGTACAGCTTTAACGGTAGTCGGTCTTATCTTCAACTCAACTCTCTGACTCAAGACTCGTCTCGTAATCGTCTCGCGTACTTACAATTAATGACGAGCCGACGGCGACGTCGAGTGACTCTTAGCACTTTTTTGATGGACAGAAAAGGTCCAGCGCATCAATTTATTTCCATAATTTGTAACGGTTCGCGCCAAGCATAATTTATAAATTAAAAAACAACATTAGTCTTCCTCAGACTAGCTACGAAGTTCAAGAACAAAATAAATAAAGATCGAACACCATGCAAATCGCGGAATGATCTTGGCCCAAATTCAGGAGCCGTATTCTGTAACCGTCTATATATTTTTCCCCCTAAATGTCGTTGGCCCCTAGAGTATTTTCAAACAAGTTTCGAATTTTAATTATAAAAGTATGGTTTTATATGAAAAATAACTGCGAATATTTTTTTCTCCAGGCAAAAAATTTTAGCTTCTTATCGTTTTCGAAATAAGCCTGAAACCCCCGTTTTGAGGAAACACATTTTTTAGACTTTCTTCACTTCAACTCGCCATAACTCAGTAAATTCTGAGTTTTTTGATGAAATTTACAGCAAACCTTCTTCATGATGTTCTACAACTGCTAGAGTAAATACTATATAAAAATTATTGTTTAACCAAAAGTTATTATTTTTTACCCGGGATATTGCATAAATCAGTTTGACCTTGATGTTTGTAAGGTCTGATGCACGTTTTTCTTGAATTGCAGAGCAACTGAAATTCATCTAGCACAAATTATGTCATATTTGAATACAATCAATTCAAACAAATAAATACAAATACATCACTCGTGCGTGTTTATACATACGTGCGAAGAAGCGAGCCACGTAACCGAAATAAAACCTTCATTAATTCTTCATGATTACTCATTTCGAATAATTCTTTGCGAAGAAAACATATTCATACCTTCGTGAACAACTTGCCAGCTGAAAGTTTTTTGTTGTTCACAATTCGCTCGACTCCCCATGAGTTTAAATTAAGATACAAATACATGATTTATGCAATTTCTCAGGTAAAAATTCATAAATTTTTTTTGAACAAAATTTTCATAAAGTATTTATTCGACCATTCGTAAATCGTCATAAAGAATACTTGTTGTAAATTTTTCAAAAGCTTCTAAAACTTAGCTAATGTATGATGAGTTTATAAAAAAAAGACAAATAAAAAATTTGTTATTTGAAAAACGAGGTTTTTAGGTTTATTTCGAAAATAGCAAAAGCTACAAAAATTCTAAAAGTGTTAGTTACCTGAAATAAATTGGGTTAGAGTTTCACACTTTACCTGGAATATTGAATTTTATTTTATAGAAAATAATTGCAAATTATTCCGAGATTGAAAAAATCGAATTTCTGAAGTTCACCTCTGGGTTCGAATACATGACGAGAAAAACACTTATCGAAGGTCGATCGATTGCGGGAAGAACTTCGAAATCTTTTGAAACCGCTACAAAAAAGTTGTAAGCATGGACCCTTGAAAATGCACGCCCTTGCTACAAATTAAGCGAGAGAAACGAATAAAAAAAGTGATGCTATAAAAAATTTTACTTCCTTGGGTCACGTATCTCAAAACCGAAATAATGGGTTTTAAGATACGTGACCCAAGGAAGTATAATTTTGTATAGCAACACTTTTTTTTATTCGTCATTTGGGTTAAATTTGCGCACTTTACCTGGAATATTGAATTTTATTTTATAGAAAATAATTGCAAATTATTCCGAGATTGAAAAAATCGAATTTCTGAAGTTCACCTCTGGGGTCGAATACATGACGAGAAAATCACTTATCGAACGTCGATCGATTGCGGGATGAACTTCGAAATCTTTTGAAACCGCTATAACAAAGTTGTAAGCATGGACCCTTGTAAATGCACGCCCTCGCTACAAATTAAGGAAGAGAAACGAATAAAAAAAAGCGATGCTATAAAAAATTATACTTCCTTGGGTCACGTATCTCAAAACCGATTATTATCTTTGCTCGTAAACTATGAAAAAAAGGTCACATATGTATCTTTGAGATCAGAATGAAGGGTTTCGAAATTCCGAACCATTATCTCTGAAGTTTATTGTTTATCAATTAAATATATCATTATTTACAAGGTAGCCACAAAAATTCAAATTAAAAATTCCCTGACTTTTTCCTGAAAAATTGTTTAACTTTCCTGATCATTGATATTCCAAGATCAGCATTTTAATTTTGAAACATTTTTAACATCGAATCTTTTATAAACGAAATAAAATATATTAAAAATCAAATTTAAAAATAGTGGAATTTTCCATCCAAAATAACGACTTTTCAACAAAATAAGTAGAATAAAAATTTAAAAAAATGAATTCTTCACAAAAAACGTAATAGTTGATGATATTCCAACCGAAAGGTTTTGATATTAAATTAAAAGTAGCAGAAACCATACAAAAAAGATGAATGACCAAAAAACAAGTTGAATTCTCGATAAAGACAGATGAATTTTCAACAAACTAATTGAATTTCCAGCCCGAAAGGTTGAAATTAAAAAAGAATGAACAGTTCGTTGTTCAACTAAAAAATATAAATTTTGGACAAAAATGGAAAACTTAATTTTTGAATAAAACGAAGTTAAATTTCATCAACAACAAAGAAGGAATTTTCAAAAAAATAATGAAATTTTCAATCAAACAGAAAATTTGTTAACTAAAATTATGAATTTTCCTACCAAGAAAGCGAATTTTCAAACCCGTAGAGAGATCGTTGAACTTTCAAGACAGATGATGCTTTTTCTTTGAAATAGCTGAATTTGGAACCCAAAAATATAAATTTTGAACAAAAACTTTAATTTTAAACTAAAAAATAGAATTATTAAACATGAAAAAGGAAATTTTGAATCAAGAAGATTACTTTTCTACAAAAAAGACCACTTTTCAACTAAGAAAGATCAGTTATCAACCAAAAATTAAAAATTAATTTTCCGTTTAAAAAATAAATTTTAAATAAAAGATAAAAACATAGAAATTTTCAACTAAAATTGCAAATCCTCAACCAAAAAATTAATTTTTAACAAAGTAGAGTCCAAAAAAGAGGAATTTTCAACCAAACAGTGAAATTTTAAAATAAAGAAAGATGACTCCTCAACAACAACAAAATTTAAACAAAGTAGTTAAACTTTTACCCAAGCAGTGGAATTTTGAATTAAAAAAGACCAATTTTCAATAAAACAGCTAAACTTCAACAATGAATCTTCTATTGGAATAGTTAAATGTTTATTCAAGGAAATTAAATTTTAACCAAAGAAATGAATTTTCAGTTAAAAATTTCCAACATAAAAATAATTTATTAAAAAAGCTGTTTAATCTTGTACCAAGTAGTTTAATGTTAAATCAAAAAGATGAAATTTCAACAAACAATGTTACAGTAAATATTTAAAACAAAGATTTTAATTTTAAACACACAAAGTTAAATTTTCACCCAAACATTAAAATTATTACTAAAAATAGTTCGCTAGGAAAAAGCAACGGTAAAAAAAGAAATAGAAATACTAAATAATGTTTCCCAAAGCAACTTGTCGTTTTTCCTGACCAATGATATTAAAAAATCAGAATCTTAATCTTGTAACATTTTTTAACATAGGATCTTATATAAAAGAAATAAAACAATAAATAACTTTTGCAAGATTTTTTCAAAAATTCCTGATTATCTATTGACTTTCCCTGACCAACAAAATTCGCTGACTTATCGCTGATGTTCAGGTTGTTTCTGACCTTTTTTTTTGAATGGTTAGAAAAATATATAATGGATAAGAGTAAAAATTTTAATCTACATATTCTAACCACAAGCAATATTTGAGACAAAATTTTTTATCACCCTATTTCTCGTTCACTCTATGGTTCTTGGGATGAATAAAGCTTTTTTTATGTTTTTGAAATTTAAAATATCGACAATAAAGCTTGTCATTTTTAACATGATGAATGGCCCCTTATTTGAACTTTTAGGGAATCTTAAAGTTTTTGTAATGATTTGTAATTTTCTACAATAATTTATGTAAAATTAAAAGTGTTTTAACGACGCCACACACCAAAATATAAAAAATAATGTAAAATTCAGTGGTTTTCTGTAACACCTTGTAGATTTTACAATAAAGTAAAAAAAATACTAATAAAAATTTATACAAATTTTTGAATTGTACAAACTTATATTTTATTTGAAATTTTTTTACATTTCTAAAAGGAAATACAAGAAAAAGTTAGATATTCGTATTTAATTGTATTTTTTGTTGTTAAATTTTTTACATTTTTTTTACAAAAAAGTACATGCTTTAAAAAAAATTACAATTTTAGAAATGTTGTACTTTCTCGAAAAAGTGTTATACATTAAACATACAAGTAGATATTAATATTATATGCTAAGCCTGAAAAGAATCATTTTCTAAATTATTTCGCAACTTATGTTATTTAAACTGCTAGTTATTGCAACTACAATTTTATCATTTAATTTGTGAATATTAATTTTTCTTAACTTCAATTTGCTATCGAAAATATCAGTTTTTCTAATATTATTTCGCGTGAAACAAATTGTCGTAACACACCAGTCGAAACATAAAAAAAAAAGATTTCTATTAACATACACATATCTATATAAAGGAAACAATGTTCAAAAAATGGTATTATGAATCGTGTGTGTTGGTGTTAAAAGTTTTTAGTCTATCATGTTTTTTTTAATGATTCATAACGTAACAAATCTCTGACTGAAAGTGCTGGGGACTACGCATGGCGATTAGATGTCACGTACCCCCTTGGTTCATATTGTTTCGAACATATTCATAAGCGGAGCGAGTTCTTCGGAAGCAAATTAATTGGCGATTTTAATCTACAAGAGAAGCTCGTCACGATTGGTAGGAGACGAGCTGGTAGTTAATGAGCGATGTTATAGCTTGTAATAACCTCACTAGATTTGTATTGGTTTTATAGAGAAATGTTGGAATCAGAAATTAAAATCCTAATTGAAATTAAAAGCAAAAATAGATCTACCATTAATAAGAATCCTCTCTCTCTCTCTCTCTCTATTCCAATTTCCCTATTTATTACGGTAGCTCACTTCTCCTAATTGCCAATTATTAAAGATGGACAGTGAATTAAAATTAGTAACGAAATCTAAACCTTACAAGAGAAACTGAAATTGGTGAAAATAAAAAAGTAGAAATTATTCGATTTTGAATTGAATGTAAAAACGTATTTTAGAGAAACATAAAACATCTTCTTCCTATTCATATTAATTACAATAAGTGTAAAAATAATTATTCTCAGATTAAGAAATACGTATTCATTTTATAATTATAATTTTTTGTATTTAATGACAATCTTTTGATATGAACCATCCACGATATATTGTAAGTCAAAATAACAATTAAATCTGTTTCTCGATGCCTCAGATATGAAAAATAAAATTTTATTAATATTATTTATAATAAATATGAAAATTCTTATTTTATTGAATTTGTGCGCTCTAGGTTGTATACAGTATTTACAAAAGCGACCTGGCATTTAATATTATTTCCAAGAGTTCAAGGGATTTTAAGAAATTAAAAAAATGTAACGGGATTGCAAAGAATTTCCTAAACTTTATCAGGATTTAAAAGGATTTAATAGGACTCAAAAGGTTTTATGGTTCTTTGAATGATTCCAAGGAACTTCAAAAATTGACTGCGGATTTTTATGAAATTTCGAAATACATACAAAAGTTATAAACATTTTATAATAATTCTATAAATTTTAAAGAATATCACAAGAATTAAGGAAAGATGGGGAAATTTCTGCACGGGGGAGGATTTGAAATATTTGAAGATATTTTGAAAGATTCCAAAGAATTTATGAGAGATTTAATAAATGTCTACAGATTTTAATGACTTTAGGTATATACAAAAAAGCATGCGCTTTTAAAAAATGTCCATGAATTTGAGAAGATATATAATGATTCTATAGAACCTATAAGGTTTTAGGAATATTTTCAAAGATTCCAAGGTTTTGAAAAGGATTTTAACGGATATGATCAGATTTCCGAGGATTTCAATGATTTAAAGGTATTTTTAAGAACTCAAAGGAATATTGAAAAGCTCTAAAAATGACTAGGGGTTTTAAAAGATTTTAAAGTATTGGAAATATTTGAGAGCATTTTATAAGATTCCAAGGAATTTTTAAGAGATTACAAAAATGTGCAGGAATTTTAATGATTTTAGGAATTTGAGGAAATGTGCAAGCGTTTTTAAAAAATTTCCAAGAATTTTGCAAGACTAATAAATTTTGCAGGATTACAGGAAATATTAATTTTTATATTTTAGAGTAATTATATAGACTACTTTGAATAAGACATAAATTACCTTCACATTTTTATGTTTATTTATTAAGATTAGATATAAACAAATGATTTAAATTTTGCGAAACGTATTACAAGTAAAAAATGTCCTAGTGTGAACAAACAATACCGATTTATAAATTAAAAAAATATATTGTTTATCTTGTTTATATGAGAAAAACTTTTTTAATATTTGGAATACAACATAACTATAGATATTATGTATCTTTTGCATTTTTGAAGGATATCGATTGTTCATAAAAGGAAATTTGTGTTAATATTAAGAATATAATAGCAGTACTGCGTATTTGATGTAATTGTTCGCGTTTTCGAGACGCTTAGATTGACCTATTGACGTATCTTGGATGACCGTTTATAGTTTCACAATCAAGATACACTCAAAAAATGGTTAGTTATACCAACTAATTAGTTTGTAAAATATGCCACACAACTATTTTATTAATTGGGATAACTATTTTCTTAGTTACTGGTATTAATCGAATAGTCATTGCATATGAAGTTGTGAAAAAATGAATATTACTTATATTTTGTTTGTAAATATTACTAGTAATGCGGTAAATTGTTTAGATAGAGTCGAATGGTTACCGCAAGTGTTGTTTTTTCTTCAAAAAATTCTTTGACGTAAGAATACTCCTCATTCTATATCTTTAATATCGACAGAAACTAATCTTTAACATTTATATAGCTGTCCCATAGTTAAACATTACATAATTATGTTAACCTGAAACATCTGGATGTTAAGGGTAAACATATATTTTTCTCCATGTAATATTCCAAGGACATAATATTGTAAACTTTTTGATTTTCACCCATAAACTCTCAACTTCAAAGTAAAGTTTGAAATTTGTGATCAGCTAAATATGATTTCAAGCGGTTAATATTTGTCATTTGTCGAAGAAATATTGAAACCTACATTGTAAGCAAATCACGGATACATTTAGATTTAAAAGACAAACGATTAGTTGGACATTTTCGCTTTCGCTTTCACTTGCAAGGATCTAAATCTTTCGCAAATTCGCGAATATTCCAAATTCATGGTCGTATTTTCTCGTTCGTTTGAACAGTTTGTTTTTATGAGACCAACCTGCACCGACATACGTTTTTCAGTCACGTTCGTTTATTTCCAAATGGTGCGAATCGCGTGTAAATTATTTGACAATTTTACCGGAAACAGATTGTGTAGAACGTTTACAAAGTATCTGGGCGTGCATAGTCGATAAATAAACGTGAAAAGGACGTATCCGGTTTTGCGTCTTATTTTTAGAGATCAATCCCATACACGGCATTTCCTCAGTGAATATTGAAACGCTGTAAAATTTCATTATCAAAAATTGCAAGACATGACAAAAATATTCCTGATTTGTATGATATTTTATGAGTAAAAAAATTAGAAAACGCAGGGATGACAGTAGTTCAGCAGTTCAATTGTAGAGAAAAAAGGGAAATTTCTTTCAAAAAAAAAAAAACGAAATCATTTTTCTTAAAAAAAAAACAGCGTCATGAACAAAAATTAATAAATTCAACGCTTTTATAAGAAACCCCAAATTGCATTAAACTGAAAAACAAACCTGTGCGCTATTCTCGCAAATTTTTTTTGTCTCATACAAGTTTTAAGTTAAAACATAAAAGTATTATTAATTAATATACAGAATTTTTCATAGTGCCTATTATCTGAAATAATAAAAAAGAAAATCACTACCGTAACCTAAAGTTCTTCAACACTGTAAGTTTAATTTTTTAAGAAGATTTTTTTTAAATACTCGATTTCGGTACAAACCCTCTACGAAATAAGAATTAAAAATTGTAGAATACATGCTAATG
Organism: Druon quercuslanigerum; assembly: GCA_010014905.2. NCBI lineage: Eukaryota > Metazoa > Arthropoda > Insecta > Hymenoptera > Cynipidae > Druon > Druon quercuslanigerum. Next base: position 14,716 of record JAAAKG020197622.1, on the reverse strand, counting down.
AAGTTACTTTTTTAAACTTTTTTAACATGAATTATTTTCATACGATAAGTTGCAAGTTTTCAACTATTTTTTAACGGATTATGCGTTGATTGAGCAATTATTATTTCTTTTTAACAATATTTTCCTCTGTAAATAACAAAAAGTTATTATTTTCTGGAACTAATCATACAATCAACCAATGTTGAAAGTAATATATTTTTTAACGAAACTTGGTAATTATTTTAACATTGTTTATTTGTTTAAGCAAGTCGTCCACATTCAAAAGTAAAAAATTATTGTTTTCTAGAATTGATTTCACAATAAACTCTTGTTGATAGTAATATATTTTTAACAATATTTTTGATTATTTAAACAGTTTTCATTTGTTTAAATAATTTTTTCATGCAAATCTTGAAAATTTACTACTACAGTAGTAACTTATCAGTTTAAAAAAAAATTAATTATGACATTAAACCTTTTTTATTTGTTTAAAAAATTGGTCTTCGTGCAAATCTCGAGAAGTTAATGAATTTTAAGAGAGATATTTATTGTGAAAGACAGTTTGCAATTATTGAAACAACTCGTCATCATTCACTTGCGTCTTTTCTTAGGAAAGGTAGAGAAAATTATAGTTACTTTGTATCACTTATACTACAGCTGATTATTCAGTATTTTCTTATTTCAGAACTTATACTTTAACTTTTTAAACAATAACAATTTTTAAATAATTTTTCTTCAGTTATGTTATTCAGTTTTTTTCAGATCGATTTCATTAATAAAATAAATAAATTGAAAATTTCTCCACAACGAGCAAGTAATATTAATTACTGTTTCAATAATTGAAAACTGTCTTCCACAAAAAATAACATACATTCTTAATCTGCGACATTACTTCCAAAAAATAGCAACCGTTTATGGTTTATAGGATAAAAACATTTTTTAATTCGTTACTTGTGTTATTAATTCCATAAATTAAAAATATTTTACTATTTACAGGGGAAATGTATTAAACCAAATATAAATCGTTCAAATAAGTAGCAAACACGCTAAATTAACCCGAAAAAAAATAAATTCACGATTTACAGGCGAAAACAATTTCCTAAACAAATAATAATTTTCCGGAAATACTAAAGAGAGATTGAGGGTGAAAATTCCAACTTTTTGGGTAGAAATTATTCCTTGGGCATTCCTTAAGATGTGAGTAAACCTTAATTTACAAAAAGTTAATAGCAAGTATTACTTTTTTCAATTTTTTCGATAAACGAGGTTTTTCCATTAAAAACCCCGTGTTGATTTTAAACACCTAGGAGTACGAGGTAATGTTGACTGATTTGTAGAAAACAAGATTTCTTTCTCTGGAAAACGAACAAAGTGGGGAAAGATTACCAAAAATAGAAAGTCGAACTTTTTAATCATCCTATAGTGTGACTAACGCACGGTTTTAAGCATTTGAATTTAAATGACCCTCAATAAAAAAAACGGGTTAAGATTATTGGTGTAAATTTCGTTTTAGTTCTGCTGTAAGATTTTATGATAGATAAACTGATGACTTTATTTATGATCGAACAGTCGAACTCGAACGAACCCGTCAATAGTCAAAACTGTGTCACCGTATTTTACGGCCATTAATGTAAGTATTTCATTGTACAGAAGCTCAATGTTCATCCGCTAGATGCATCGATTTCAAAGATAGATGAGGATTAAATCACGTTTTATCGCCCATATATACAAAATTAGGGGAATTTATGAGACACGGGGTATTTTTATATTTCATTCTTTACGATAACGAGCCTACCAGAAAAAGAGATCTAAGACATTTTCTCTAACAGAAACGAATGTTTTATGTTCTTTATGTATGGTTAAAGTGTTTCCATACCTTATGAATTATTTATCCAAAATTGAACACAAAGAAATTAAATTTAGGTTAAATCAAAATTGAGGTCATTTTTCCCATCAAGTGTTCAAATTGACTCAAACGCGTATTTTATAAATAATATATGAAGTTCATGTCGACATTCTAATATTTGTAATAGTGAATAACGAGAATTATTAAAATAACTTAAAAATGGAACACTAATACGAGAATCATCAAAACAGGCTTTACATAATTTTTTCGAAATTGTAAAATTGAAAGTTGCTTACATTTAAGAATATCGCGATAGCAACTAATTTGAAAGAGCAATAATTATGGTTATTTACCAAAACAATTAAACAAAAAAATCTTTTTTCAATAATTTTACAGTATTCATAAAAGGACTGCCCATTACCCATATTTTTCAAATGAATACAATTCGAATTTCATCGATTCGAATGTTGCAGCCCCCCCCCCCTCATATTGAATCGATTTCTGGAGAGATTCGTTTTTGAAATTAATATGTTAACAAGTTAACAAATCATTAACAAGTTCAATTACTTCTGAAAGAAAATTCCAGGAATAACTTTTAATTTTGACCCCTCCTCCAAACCCCTTGTATCATTTATCCCGAAAAATAATTACAATTCACGATTTATTGGAAAAATTGTTTAATCAAACATAAATTTAGCATGCATTTTACATAAAACTACTTTGAATTTTTTGGGGCATTTTCCGGGCACAATGCAAGGTTGGTTAGGGTTAGCAAAATAAAAAGTTATTGGGTGAAAATTACTCCTTGAAACTTCCTGAAGAAGTGACTAAACTATAATTTACAATAAGTTAATAAAAAAATACTTCTTTCTTCCATTTTTTCGGTAAGCGAATATAAGTAAGCAAAAATAAAAAATAAAAATTGAACAGGTATACATTTTGACCAACAACGATGTATTCTAAAATCATACACCGAAGTGTTGGGAAATATAATTTAGAATCTCGATGTGTTAAGTATCTAAGCAAATTTGGTTAACATTACAGTTATTTTGTTCGAATAATATTTTTAGTTAGTTATGTTGGTATTATAATTCACAAATAATTACTTGATCTAATTTTGTATTTCTCTGGTATTAGCAAATAATTATTGAAAAATGTTTGCAAAAATCCGTTATGAAATTTATTGGTTTTTATACTATGTAAATTTCGCATTGACTATGTTCGAAAACATGTTATCTAATTATAAATAAATTTCCATAATATAATATGAATAAATATGAATAAATTCTCAAAGAAAAATAATTTTGTACTAACCTCACAAACAATTTTAGAAAAAATAACTTTGTATCATCCATTATCACTGGTATTCCGTAAACTTATAAAAAGTGTGGATATTTCGATGCTTCACTACGCAAAGTATACTGAAAACTGTCAGTTTGTACTTTCGGTGGGTCTTTTCCCCACTTGAGAATAAGAAAGTAGTGGGAAAAAGTAGTGGGAAAAAAGTAATGGGATACAAATGTTTGCATAATTTTTGTGTTAGAATTGATTGAAATTGATGAAAAAAATGCATTCTTTATTTAATATTGCAATGTTATTATGACATGAACTGTCACTTTTTGATGGAAAAATAATCTGAAAATAAAAAAAGCATCACTGATAACAGAATCTATTACCGGCACATAAAACATTATGATTATTATATGAAATTAGAATACCAAAATAATTATTCCCACATATGTTTATTAAAATAAACTGAGATGTTGACCAAATCTGAGCTACTTATGATTGATATTAATTAGTAGTTAGTACCCAGGCGGAAAAATTATACAGTGTCAAATATTATATATAATTTAACTTTGTTTTGCACATTTTTTCTATGAAAGAAATAAAATGTATATACATTTTTTCTAACACTGTCTAAACTATACATAATTTTTCCGCCTGGGTATCATACATATTCAGGACCATATTGAATTTAATATGAAACGCTTCAATTTCCAAACTTTTCAAGAAAAATATTGAAATTTCAAAAAAAAAAAAGAATAATTTTAAACCAAAAAGATGAATTTTCAACAAAGAGGAATAATTTTTTGCCAAAAAGATGAATATTCAAAAAAATATCTGAATTTTTGACTAACTACATGAATTTTCAACCAAAAAGGTCCAGTTTTAATCGAAAATAGAATAAGTTAATTATTAGTTGAGAAAATTATTTTTCAAAAAAAAAATGAATTTTCAACAAAATATTGCAATGTTTTAATAAAGAGATTATTCTTTTACCAAAACATTTATTTTTTAACAAAATAATTCAAATTTCAACCAAGTATATGAATTTTCAAGGAAAAAGGTGAATTTGCAGCATAGAAGATTAATTTTCTACCAAAAAAGATTAATTATTAACAATCTACATATATTGTCTGCATAAAAGATCCATTTTTAACCAAAAAAAGAATGGCTAAGTTTTTAGTTTAAAAAATTAATTTCATACCAAGAAAGATGGATTTTCAAACAGCAACAAAATTAACTTTCAACCAAATAGTAGAACTTTCGAACACATGAAACCAATTTGCAACAAAATTATAGAATTTTTAACCAAATAGTTGAATTACATCTGAGAAAATCAATTTTCGAAGAATAAATTAAATTATAGAGAAATGTTTGAATCCACACCCAAAGTAGATTATTAATTTTCAACCAAAAAATGAATTTGTCACCAAAAAGATTAAATTCATACAGCAACAAAAAAAGAAATTTTCAACCAAGGAAGCTAAATTAACAAACAAACAGCTGAATTTTCAACAACAAAATAATTGTACGCGAAACAGTTGCATTTAGTACCAAATGGTACTGTGATCGAAACTAAATAAATGAATTCTCAATCAAATGATTGAATTGAATTCGATATGATGATTGAGTTGAATTTTCCACAAAATAATTACATTTTTAACTAAAAAATAAAACTTTTAACTATAAAAGATGAAATCTGAACCTAAAAAAATAAATTTTGACCCAAAAAATATTAGTTTTTTCTCATTGGGCTCTATGAAGTCAGTTCGCATTTAAGCAAAAAGAGTCAAGGAAAAGGGACCAAAAGAGTGTGAAGTCTGATATTGAATAGAATTTTTATATCACAGATTAATATAGATTTCATACACTGATTAATTTAATTTGTTCGATCAAATGTAAAATAAGATAGATTAAAGTGACGAAAGCGACCTTCTCCTGAAAAAAGTAGCTTGAAAAAAAATGACTATTAGTTTCTTAAGTGATTGTTTGTCAGCCCTGTAAATATTGTATATGTGTAAATTTTTCAGAATAAATCACGGATGAGACGTGTACCGAAGCGTCTAAATCAATAAAAATATAATCGTACTCATTTTCACTGACCCCAAAGTCAAATTTTTATCAATAATATTCAAGAATTTGACTGATCCCTGCTAAATAATTCATAAGGCACCAAGTATTTGACAACATCCGTTTCTTTGAAAGAAAACTTCTGAGATCTCTTTTTGTTCACTGAAAGGTTACTTTTCGTAAAGAATGCAATAAAAAACTACCTGTCTCTAATAAATTCTGATATTTTTGTATGTCCCGGCGTCAAAACGTGACTTCATCCTAATGTTCGGGATCAATGCTCTACCGTGGATGAGCATTGAACAGCTTATGTGTTCTGCTGTAGGATGGAATACTCAATAACCGTAAAACACCATGACATAGTTTTGACTGCTTGCTCGAGTTCGTAAAACTGCACGCCCTTGCAATATAAAGTCATCGTTTTATGTACCATAAAATCTTGTAGCGTTTTACCCGGACACGCTCGTTTCCATCAACGAAAAACGAGCTGCCATTCTCCCGCACAACTGGTTCGCTCTTAAATTTATGGCATTTCAATTTAATGCGCCTACGATCAACTTCAAATATGGTCACACCCGCACGCGAATGCGAAGACAATGGGCTGACTCAACGGACAGCGGGACGTAAATACCGGAAGTCGAGGTTTGTTTTTATCAATCATTGGGTCACGCGTCGTCCTAGGGACACGCAGAGAAATGTCCTTTTGTGTTGAAAGAATTTTCTCTTCAATTAATTGTTAGGAGGATTTTCATTTGTCTCGAAAAAAATCCTTTTTTCAGCAAACATTATCCCCTTGCGACAAACTTCATTTAATCTGGCAACCAAGCAATTCTATTTGTGTAAAAAAGAGACTAAAAAGATATTCACGTGGTTCAAAACAAAACAGGCAAAAGGATGATGCTTTTGTTTCAAGACGACTTTGTTTCTGAATGGACTGTCTATAAAATTCGCCCCCAATTTTTAGCCCCCCCCCCCCCCCAAGTAACGTATCCATTGGCTAAACGGAAGTTTCACGTTTATCCTGCGTCAATATGAAACGTTTTTAATTTCACCAATTTGAAGTCAAGACATATTGAATTTTCAAAAGAATAGTTGAATTTTTAACCAGCAAAAAAAGTTTTAACTAAAAGATATGATTTTTTAAACCAAGAAGACGACTTTTTTACAGAGAGAAATAATTTTTAACCGAATAGTTGTATTACTAACCAAATAGTTGAACCTTTACGCAAATAAGAAAAACTTCGAACAAAAGAGCTTAATCTTCGATAAAAAAGATGACTTTAACAAAATAATTTCATTTTTTACAAAATACTTGAATTTTCAACTTGTAATATATGCATTTCAACCAAAAACGATTATATTTTCAAATAAATAGTTGTATTATGAAGTCACCCCTGTGACTGGTCACAGAAATAATGTTGATCAACCCCTTACCCCTGCCCAACGTCTCGTGGGGGCGCAAAGGCGCCCCTGTGACTGGTCACACCCGAACCCCTTTCCAACGTCTGTTGAGCGCAGGAAGGTGACCCTGTGACTGGTCACAGAAATAATGCTGATCAACCCCCTACCCCTTTCCAAAGCCTCGTTTTCAGGTACTCTTGGGGGGGTGTTAGGGGTGTTAAACCCATCTGTCTGATACATGAAATTCTTCATTAGATGATTCTCTCCAAGCCTCACTACTTTCCCGTCACATTTTTTCAAACAATAAAAAGTTATTCTAAAAACTCAAAAAAGTGATTTTTCACCATGCATTTTACACGAGAAACTTCAAGTCAAAACCGGCACCTGTTAAAATAAAAAAAATGAATAAATAAAAAATTAGGGAATTTCTTTTTTCGGATTTGGAATGAAATGGGGGGATCGTTGCGCTCTAAAAAAAAGAAGCACTTTTGAGCCACACTATTGTACATTTTGAGATACGTCATTATCAGGAGGACAGTTTTTTAAAGACCTTTAAAAAATCATTTTAATTTAATTAATAATCTAGGTATTTCATATAATTTCTACTTATTTTAATGAATTTTTACGATTATCAAAGATTTCAAAGTATTTCAGTAATTGAAAATTTAAAAAACTTCTTGATATTAAAAGTTAACATTGTATAGGCGTTAAGGCTCTTACTTTGACGGAGAACAATAAATTCAGTCCTAAGGAATAATAAAGAAAGTATTCGAATATATTTATGCCACCAAAAATAGTGCAAGATGTGGACTATTGCAGAAGATTTCTAACGTATCGATTTAATTTAAATTTCGAATGAAAAGAAGGTTTCTTTCTGATGTACGAAACGATAATTAGAATACTTCCTCTTGGCACAAAACATCATGATGAGATTTCCATTCTTTTTGTACAAAGAGGATGTCGGATCATTTTGATCGCTTTGATTTATGGCGAGTGGTCGCTTCGATAGGTTCGTGTAAGAATTGTGGGTTAGAGCAAGATTAATATCATATTGCGAGCTCATCTACACTCAACATCTCTCGACTACTGCCTACTCTTCTCAAATCTACAATTTTTGGTTCTACGCGATATTATAATTGATGCGGTAATTATTGGAAAGTCTTTCACCGTGTAATAAGGTTATGAAAACGTGAAGAAGAAAACAGACTTCAACGACCGAAATGCTTTTCAACAAAATAGTTCAATCTTTAACTAAAGAGATAAATCTTGAAACGGAAAAATGAATGCTTAACAAAGTATTTCAAGGTTTAACCAAGTAGTTGAATTTTAAACTAAGAAGGCGAATGTTCTTTATAAAAGATTAATATTACACCAACAAATACGAATTTTCATTAAAAAAAAAGAATTAACTTTCAACAAATCAGTTCAATTTTCACCTAGATGAATCTTAAAAAAAAAAGAATTTTTAAGAAAGCAGGCCAATTCTCTGCAAATTACACTGCAGTTCCGCTACAGAAGCCGTGTCGGGGGTACCCATTATGTCCTTCGTACAATCTCGAGACTCGCAGCAGCGTAAACAATCAGGGCCGTGTGAATAATTTCTGTTGGAGTTTTGTCTTAGAAAGATTTTTTTTAATGTATTTTTGCTACTTTGGTTTTATAATATCATAATAAGCGTGGAAATGTTTTTTCTCGAAAATCAAACTTGATAGGAGTACTGAAAAATTCCTGGTCATTTCCTAGTTTTTTCTCGGTTCGCAAACATTTTTCACGGCCAATAACATAAAAAAAATCGAACTGTAAGGATAAGCATTTTTCCATTTTAAGCGAAAACATATAAAATAGACGATAGTAACACTTTTTAATTTAAAAAGTTTCTTAAAAAAGATTCGCGAGCTCTCACTGTCTTGTACATGCTCTCACTGTCTTGTACATGCTCTCAGAGATAACATATTTCTTTAAAATAAACTGTTTTGAAGCACCTGATTTTACTTCGTCTAAAAGCTTTTTTTTTGCTTGGAAAGATAAACGCTTTCTCTAGTTTTCTTTAGATATTTTCGTAACGCGCAAAACGTAAATCACTGAGTGACTGAAAGAGAATTGAAGCGAAAGGCCTGCGACATTTTTGCATCAGATTAAAGCAGACGACACGATTAACGGGACTGCAGTGTATTTCAATTTTGAACCAAAAAAGTGAATTTTCATCAAAGAAGGTTATTTTTCTACCTATAAATATGAATTTTTAACAAAATTCATTAATTATTAATAACTTACATGAATTTTCAACCAAAAAGGTCCCGTTTTAATAAAAACTGGAATAGGTTAATCTTCAGTTTAAAAAATTAAGTTTGAACCACTAAACAATGAAGTTTCAACGAAATATTTCAACTCTTAACTAAAAAAGACGAATTTTTCACAACATACATGCATTTTCAGTTAATAAAGTATTAATGATTAACACACAAAAAACAAATTTTTAACGAAATAGGTAAATTTACTACCCAACAGATGAAACTTTAACCAAAAAATAAATTTTTAATCAAGAAGTTTAACTTTTTACTAAGCAGTAGAATTTCCAACCAAGAAATATGAATTTTCACAAAATAGTTGAATTTCCAATCGGAAGAAAAGAATTTTCAAAAAAATAGTTGCTCTTTCAACGAAAATTATACATTTTTAATAAAATAGTTGAACTTTCAATTGGATAGTAGCACAGAAAAAACAGAAGATAAACTTTACATTGACTTCCGATGAAAGATTCGCTGCAACAAAAATAAACTTCACAGGATAAACTTTAACCAAATATCGGTTAAACTTTGTTTTATTTTTTCATCACAACACATGTGTTTTGAAAAACGTGATGATGATGATGATGATGATGATGATGATGATGATGATGATGATGATGATGAATTCTAATCCAAAAATAAAATTTTAACATTTTTTTTTCTAATAAACCAAGAAGAATTAACCCTTAAGCAAAAATAGTTGGATTTCCTAATTAGGTTCTATTAATTCACATTTAACCAAAAAACGCGAAAAAAAGGAAAAAGGGGAAGTTTTTCGATAACAGAGGAAAAAAGAGCAGGAGCGTAAAGCCTGCAAACACTTTTACATATACAAATTCAGGCTTCTTTGTTCCATATAAATAATCAAATTGATTTCAAAAATAGAAGAAATCTTACCCTGACATTGAAGTCGGTCATGTACACATAATGAAGGCTTACCTGAAACAAGACAATAAAAGTTTCCATTATAAAATGTTAAAAATTTACATGTTTTATAATTGATAGTAATAAAAAGAGCCTTGTAATTTGAAATCTTTATCACGACACTTTCCCTCTCGAGTGCTAAAGAGAAGAAACATTTACGTGTACCCACAAAAGCGGAGAAATCCGAGAATACATGTTTGATATTTTTTCTGAGGGAAGATCGTTCGTAGCTTATTTGATTCTCAAGGCTATGAATGCAAATGAAAATGAAAATGTAAGCGAATAACATAGGCGCTGTAGTAAGGGACTACGTTTGATATAGCTTAAACGAATCGCTGTGATCACTAAATGCACGGTGAACATGTTCTGCGTTCAGATGATGGTGCTCATAAATGTCTTGCAATGTTCTGATCATTTTAGAGCATCCGTTTCTTCATTAACCTTTTCTGGCTATTTATTGGTTTTCAGTGTTTTCAGTTTTCCCCTCCTTTATTACAATGCCTTACAATGCATCAATCTACGGTATATTATTGTATAGCCGCACAGTGGGACAAAGATCACGATTCTGGACAAATTCATTTTCCGACTACAATTTTTAACCGATTTAAACTTTTTCTTTCAATTGAAACTGATGAAAATACGCATGAAATTTGTAAGCATATCGAAAAACGGCAAAACTGTGTATTTGTTTATTACATTTATTTAAATAATCAACAATTGTTATCGGATAACCGAAAATAATGAATGGGTGTCATTAATTAGTGATCTGCAGTTGATTCTGGGTGGAAAACGCTATTCATTCCATGACGAATAGAAAAGATGAGTAAATGTTCATGCAATTTTTTATAACAATGGCAGTTATTATTATGCATCTAAATCCCCTAACATTATTCGAAGATCAGTCATTAACAATTAAATACATCCAAAGAACGGAGTTTGTGTGATGAAAAATAGCAGAGTAATGCAATTGCTAACTAAGATCTTTTTAACATTTGCGAATTGTTATTATATGACCAGATATGATAACTGAGTATAATTCACGAGCTCTATGGAGCTAATTCAATGAAAAATGACTATTCTTTTCGTCACCAATAGCTGAAGCCAAAAATTGTTTGCTTCATTTCTTTATAATAATGATTTTTTATTCATGAATCCTCACGTGTATGACACAAAAATTATGTTTGTTGATAAATGGAGAAAATCCACTGAGATTAAAGCGACCATACACCGTCAAACCATATGAAACCATTTTCATCCACTTCTTTGTTTATAAAAAATTTAATACATTTTTTAATTCGTCCTACGGTACTGGAAAATTGTACTGGATAGTTCCTCCACTCATGCTGTGTGTTTGGGAATAAAGCTGAGCGTTCTCTTGGAAATGCTACTCATCAGAAGTAAAAAAAATTCATTTTTGTCAATAAATAAAAAAAATAAAGCCTCAATTTGCATATATGCTCTGATGAGATCATGCAAATTTTCATCAGCTTCAATTTTTAAAAAACTGTTTAAATCGGATGAAAATTATAGTCGGAAAATCAATTTGTCCAGAGTTGTGATTTTCGTCCCACTATGAGCCCTCCCGAACAATTGGCAGAGATTGAAAAACGGAATGGACAACTAGCCAAATTTACGAACAATATTTGACTACTCATCCCAAATTTTTAGGACGATGAGACTCTTTGAAATTTATTAATAAAAAATTTGTGATATAAAGTAGGTATATCTAAATTTTAAAATTGCTTTTGATAATCCACCATATAAATTATTTTTCAACGAGACAGAAAAATATATTTGTTAGAAAAATGTTTTGGTCACTAAAAAAAAACTTTCTGATCAATATTTCAAACCAAAAAAATAACTTTACAAGCAGAAAAATGAAGCAATATAAAAGCCTGATTTCTTCTAAAACGGAACCGGAATTTAAGATTAGATCGGGCCTACAACTCATTTGAGAAACTCAAAATAATGTTAATACACGGAACAAGAATTAATAGCGAATAAAAAAAGTATCGTTATGAATACTTGCGGTAAGATAATTTTGAACCAATGAACAATGAAATTTCAACGAATATTTCAATTCTAAACCAAAAAAGACGAATTTTTCACCACATACATGCATTTTCAACTAAAAGATATCCAATTTTAACAAAAAACGAAATAGTTAAATTTTCATTTGATAAAGTATGATATTAATTTTTAACACACGAAAAACAAATTTTTAACAAAATTGTTAAATTTATCACCGTACAGAGGGGACTAGACTGAAGAAACTTGATTTTCTTCATTTACGTACATTTTCTTACGACAAGAAAATTTTTCTTCAATCATGAAAATACTGTGCCATTCGTATTCTTACCGACTTTTTCTTGATTCAATGTTATTTTTTCCATGTAGCATTAATTTCGAAAAATAATAGGAAAATAGTGACACGCAAATTTTTTAATTTTACATACAGCTGAATAGAATACACTAGGAAATTTGAAAGATTTCAGAACCCCTCAAATTAATGGTAATCCTCTGAGATTCCTGGCAAATCCACTTCTAATAACCAAGGGTTATTTTTATTTCTTGAAAAATTCTTACAATTCTATTTCTTTGGGTTTGATTAAAATGAATTTTTAGGAATAAATTTGTTTAATGAGATAAAAAAAACAAGATTATAAACAATCATTCAAGGAATGAAATCAGCTCTTGATCATTAGGATTGGATCAAAAATTCAACTCTTACTTAAGATTGAAGGCAAACAACAAAAATCTATATCAAATTTGTTAATTACATAATCTTCACAAAATCATTTGAAATTCTTTAGAAATTTTTTTATCTCTTGAAATTGGTTTTCCCCTAGAAATCTTTTGAAATTCGCATAAACCCTTTGAAACTTGTATAAGGCAGTTAAAATTCCCTTCCCCTTCATCTACTGCCTAATGTTCTCTAGAAATGGTTAGAAACACTAAAATCCCTTGAAATCTTGGAAATCCTTTTGAAATTCCTGGAAATTTTTGAAATCTTGAAATTTTTTGGAGTTTTGTAAAATGTCCTAAAAGCTTTCAAATCCCTTGGAATTATTTAAATTTTTAAAGTCCTTAGAGATCCTATAAAATAATGTAGGTCTGGTGAAATTCCAACAAATCCCTTGAAATACTTTAAAATCCCGCGAATTAGCTTAAAATTTGTAATATTTCTGAATATTTCTTCACAGATTTGGAAAACTTTGAAATTTCGTTTTTTGAGATGGCAGATATGTTACTTTAGCTAACCAGCTGAAAATTTTGAAAATGTTTTTAAAAGAAAAGTGAAAAAATGAATTAGCGAGCAATTTAAGAAAATATAGCAGGGTTAGTCTAATGTTTTCAAATTAGTATCTAATAAAAAGATGCCACCATAAAAAAAATGTCGAAAAAATGTGAATAGTGTCTTGAGTCCGAGGAGAGTCCGACTGATCTTATGAGAATTAATTACCCGGTTGTTAATGTTCTTAGATCGTAAAGTATTAAATAAAATTTTATTTAGAAATTTCCATTTTTCAAACAAGCAGTCAAGATGTCACTGAATAAATTATATAAAATTTTAAATACAAACGTTAAAATATGTTAAAGTTCAAAAATTGGTAATTTTTGTCGATTTTTCACGTTTTGTGGTAGTATTTACGATTGAAAAAGAAGATTATTTTATAGGTATGTTGTCCACACACACATGTCCTTATGTCGCAACGAAAAGCGATCGAAACGGTCGTAAGCGTTTGCGCGAAGAGGCACGTATATAAACGTGTTTGCCCGCGCAGTACGAGGAGGAGCGGTGGCTAGGTCACGGTCAGGGCGATGCCCTCACCTCTCCAAGGAAATACTACTACTCGTCGTCACCACTCCCCCTCCCTTCACTCCCCAACGAGTACATTTACCCCCCTCCCCCCACCAACCAAGCACTTTACCAACTACAGCAGACTCCGCGTGCATCCCCCGTATGGCGAAGTCCTGACGTGGCTGCAACCTTCGATCAAGAGATGAGTAAACATTGCTATTAGTAAACAAAACGAACAAGAGTGATTATATTCAAATTGGGTAGAAACAAACAGTTAAGTTGTTCAAATCCTGAAACCAAGATTCAGACTAAAAAGACTAAAAGAAACTGCACAAACTAAATTACAACCTATTACAGAGTGGTCGCAAAACACCATTTTCGAAATTCCGTGACTTTTCCCTGACTAATTTTTCATTTTTCCTGACTGTTAATATTTAAAAATTCTTAATGCAGAATCTTTTATAACTGGAATAAAACAATTGCAAAGTCGAGAAGGAGGTAGTTTGTAAATCTAATTTGGAATTGTGAATCTTTTTTATGCTCTCATTTCGTTGCACAGAATTATTTATAAGAAAGTAGATTTCATTTCAATTTTAAATAAAAATTTTATTAAAATTGATGAATTATTATTCTCATGGCTACCAAAGCCTAATTTACTTAAGGAAAGGGACAAAGTGACAAATTTAAACCAAATTAGTTATGAGAGTAAAGTTCTTTTAAATTTACAAGAATTCGATTAGCTTCATAAGAATTGAGTGGCCAGAAACGAAAAGGGTCCGAGCGCAAAAAAACGCGAAAAAGTTTTGTCCAAACGTCTTGTGATATCAAAATTTCGAAATTCAAAAAATGAAATTTATAACAATATTTTCTTGTAGAGAATGACAAGATGGAACTTTTTTTCCTTTAGAGTTTTTCAATCCGATTTATACTTTTGATAATAAAAAGGAAAAAGTGATTAGAAAATGTTGCCAAATTTAATTATTTTTTGAAACATAAATGCCTACGATGTGGATAATTAAGTTAAAAATGCTAATTGTTCAATAATAATTAATTGCAAATGGAGACCTGACGGTAAGCACGTTTTCTTAGCTTCAACGACAAAAAGTATCGAGTGAACTT